>BJKM01001052.1:0-114296 GCA_015082035.1 Chaenogobius annularis | reverse complement strand
AAATCTGTTTGTAAACTGTATTATAGGTGGCGTTACATTATCTTTGTATCGCTTAGGCTTCAAACCGACTTTGTTTTCCTGGTCTTTAGACAATTTTGGAAACGAAACAGAGTCACTCCGGTTTAGGTTGAAAGTAGCTTGTTTTTCTTGTAAAAAATGTGGACTTCTTACCACTGGATGACACAGGGATTGTATCGGGCAGTCCTTTTTCAGATTCCAAAGCAAATATCCGTGCTTGTAGCTCATGAATTTCTTGTTGAAATTCCAACAGCGTTTACAGGAGTTTGTTTCTCTTCTCACGGACATATTGCTGGTTCGTCAGATTTGTTGATTAAAACTCGAAAAATGCTCTTAAAATCTTGGTTGACTTAAAAAAGTCATAATAAAAAATGTTTGGAAGACAAAAACTGATTTAAAAGCAAAATAAATAAGGACAGCAGCTGAAGCAAGCAGGAGCAAGCAGGGAAGCGTCTGCACTCTTCGGAAGCAGGAAGCAGTACCTTGTACCAGTAAACTATTCATCACTCACTGCACTGTCACTTTGTGCGCTCAAAACTGTAAATCTAATTGTAACTCTTGTGTACATAGTAATGCCTATTTTTTATTTTTTTATAGTAATTTTTAAATTGTTTCTCAATGCATGCCCTTTTTGATTGAATATATGTTATTTTATTATTGCTCAGTGTTTTATGTTGCACCTTAAGGCCGAGACAAGTTCCTATGTTTGTGAATTTTGTTCATTGACAATAAACTGGAAATAAACTCTTCCTGATTCTGAAACACATGACAGTGGTTTGCCTCCTGCTGCCACATCCTCTCCAACAGTCTGCATTTCCCTGTGAGTAATGGGCCCTTTGACATGGGGTCAAAGAAACGACACACACTTGTCCAACTGAATTCACTCCAAACATGTGATTTTGTGGTTTGCCAAGGAGATGTACATATACTTTCCCACTCTTCATCAGCCAGAACAAAGTGACCCTCTCTTTCCCATTTACCCTTAATGTAATCAGTAGAGTGAGTGCCCAGATTGTTAATGCATTTGTACAATTTGGATATTAATCTCTTTGAAAGTTCAGATTTATATGCTTTAATAAATATTTCAGTCAAAGAGCTATGATTGTGTGGCTTCAAGCCCCTCGTAGGGTCTCCCAAGTCCCAAGGGTGACGGTTCACAAGCCCTTTATGAAAAGAAAAAAACTGAGGCCAGTACGTCACCCGGATTGGCGTTACCAGGGCCCCATCCTGGAGCCAAGCCTGGGGTGGGTGCTCGACAGCTAGTTACCGGGCCTTTCCCCATGGGGCCCGGCCAGGTGCAGCCCGAACGAGTTGACGTGGGGCATCCTTCCGTGGACCCACCACCTGCAGAAGGATCCGTAAGGGGCTGGTGCAGAGAGAGATCTGGGCAGCAGTCGACGGCGGGGGCCTCAACGACCGGATCTCCGGACACAGAAACTAACTCTGGGGACATGGAACGTCACCTCGCTGGGGGGGAAAAAGCCTGAGCTTGTGCGGGAGGTTGAGTGGTACCGACTAGATATAGTCGGCCTCAGCACGCACAGTTTGGGCACTGGAACCCATCTTCTCGAGAGGGGCTGGACGCTCCACTTCTCTGGTGTTTCCTGCAGGGAGAGGCGGCGGGCTGGTGTGGGCTTGCTTATTGCCCCACAGCTCAGCCTCCATGTGTTGGAGTTTACCCCGGTGAACGAGAGGGTCGCGTTCCTACACGTTCCTGTCCCCAACGCCCTTCGCGTTGGGGACAGGTCTCTCACTGTTGTGCCGGTAGTACCCGGCCTTCTTGGAGTCCCTGGTGGTAATGGACAGTGTACTTACCGGGGACTCCGTTGTTCAACGTCCACGTGGGCAATGACAGTGACACCTGGAGAGGGGTGATTGGGAAGAACGGCCTCCCCGATCTAAACCCGAGCGGTGTGCAGTTATTGGACTTCTGTGCTAGTCACGGATTGTCGATAACGAACAGTGCACGTGGCACCAGGACACAGGCCGGAGATCAATGATCAACTTTGTTGTCGTGTCATCTGACCTCTGGCCACGTGTCTTGGACCCCCTGGGTAAAGAGAGGGGCGGAGCCGTCAACCGATCACCACCTGTTGGTGAGTTGGACCTGCTGGCAGCAGCGGAAGCCGGACAGACTTGGCAGGCCCAAGCGCATTGTGAGGGTCTGGTAAAAAGACATTTTTACCTTTTGTTGTCCAGACTTTAAATCTTGAGTCTGTGCTGTGACATTTTGATCATAAAACAGATTAAACAATGTTCATAAGGACTTGGTAATGTCCCAGCATGCCATGTCCTTAGATGTCCCAAGCTCCCTGTCCTAAGACCCTCCTTCTTGGCCAGGAAAAACTACCAAACCTGGAGAAGTTCCACAGGGAAGGAGAGATCCCACTCCCTCGGACGGACAGGCAGATGCCCGCCTTGTCAATTTGCAGTTAGACGGTGGAGCTGGACCCACTCAGGAGGAAAACCAATTCTTCGAGGCTGATGAAGAACCATTCATATGTAGAGTAGAGACCGTTTCTCCAGGCAGTTGAGAAGTATCTGGATCCACAGGTCATCGATGTGCCTGCTCCACTCCCGTCAGGGAAGTGAGAGAAGAATATCTCAATATTCTTCCATTGAGCTTCATATTTCTGGGTCACACCAGTACAGCGCGGCTCTGATCTGAGCTGGAATAAAGTAATTTTTCAAACAAGGCAAACCCCAGCCTCCTTTTTCTTTTGATCACTGAAAAGTTTTGAATCGTATACGTTTTTCCCCCCTGCCATATGAATCTAGAGATTGCTTTATTCCACTCAAACAGCCAGTTGGGGATGGAAACAGGAAGAGTCTGGAACAGAGAAACCTGGGAAAAAACATTTAATTTTGTAGTTTCAATCTTTTTGACTTAGACTTAATTAGGGTATAAGGTTCAATTTTTCAATTTATTATTTTTTTTTTAATAATCATAAAAATAAATTGTTGATAGATCTCTATCGTTCTAAAGGTCACAGAGGGATACCAGAATTAAATAATTTAAGTTTTTTGTACATTTACTTAAATTGGACCAATTTCTTGTAAAATGCATCACATTGCGTATGGAAATTTCTGGTTTGATCAAATACAATGGATCATCATCTGCATCGCAGGCAATTTTTTTTTTTCCGTCCCAGGTCAGTGGACCGGTCAGATGACCATTGATTTTAATACTTGATGTTGGACCATTGAAAATTGCCCCAATATTTTGTATAATTAAAATCAATCTGATTTTTTTTTAGGACTTTAAATAAACATGGCGAGCCAACAGAATCAAAAGCTTTCTGAGCGTCCAAACAAATTATTACGGCTTTATTTTGTTGTTTTTGTAGATGATCCATTATGTGTAAGGATCGTCTTATGTTGATGTCTTGTGTTTGTCATTTAGTGATAAATCCTGTCTGATCATTGTGGATTAGGTTTGGGAGTATTTTTGCAATTCTTTTGGACATAATTGAGGTGTATATATGATATTCCACATTCAGAATAGAAATAGGTCTATATGAGGCACAATCCATCGATCCTTCCCTTCTTTTGGTATCAGGGATATGATGGCCTCTTTCCAACTTAGAAAGGTCTGAGTTTTTTCTGAGATTTTTTAAGTGCCCAGTTAAAAGTTGCCAAAAGGAAAGGAGTAAGTGTTTCTTTTAAAGCTTTATACCACTCGGAGGTGAACACATGGCTGCCCGGAGATTTATTTGTCTTTAATCTTTTGATTGCACCTTGTATTTCCAAAACTAATTTCAGCTCTTAATTTTTTATTTTGTTGTTCTGACATAACTTGAGGGAGTCCAGAAAGGATTTTTTTCATCATATTCTTTATTGTCTGGAATTTTCGAAAAGAGTCTTTTTATAAAAGGATTCAAATGTTGATTGAATTTGGCCTTGTTTAGTTAAGAGTACATCATTTTGCCTGTTCTTTTTGTGCTTACATTGTTCTTTCAGCTCGTTGTTTTTTTAAGTTTCCAAGATAGAGATATTATGAGAGTGGATCAAAATGTTCTAAATTACTAACAATATCTTTGTTTGGTAAAGAGCCTTTTCTTAACAATTTCCTTTCCTTTGAAATGATTAATTTCTTCTCTCATCTTTTTAGTATGGGTTAGTCCCAGTTTTTCGTGATTTATATTTTATTTTATTTTTGTGCCCTTTCTTGATAGGATAGTGTAAAATGGGGGATGAAAGAGAGAGGGGAGGACATGCAGTAAATGTCGGCGTCGGGAATCAAACTCACAACACTGCGGTCGGCTGCACTTGGAGCCGGGCATACATGTGCTGTGCCATAACCACTCAACCACCGGGCAGCACTGTTTTGGTTTTTTAAATCTTTTTATTTTTTCTAAAATATGAGATGGTAAACTAATTGTACTTGGGAGGATATTTTAAAGGCCAATTATAATCGAAATAATGCGTAATATTTGTCCTTTAAATCAGGCTCTGACTTGGCATATTGTGTGATATTCTGTGATTCCCGTTTCTCCATTGAAATCACACCGATCCACTTAAATTTGTCTTCTACAGGTATACTAGGTGCTACAATGTCACAACTTTTTGCCGCTAGAACACCATAAGTATAGGTTGCGTTAACTGAATTTGCGATTTTGTGTGACAGAGTTTGAGCTAATCATGGAAAGGAAGCTGGACCTTACTCGTCTGACAGATGAGGAGGCCAAGCATGTGTGGGAGGTCATCCAGAGAGACTTCAACCTGAGGAAGAAGGAGGAGCAGCGCCTCGGGTTAGTATCTGTCTATAACTATAGGCAAAGAACAACCACACAGGTAGGCTGTGGTCACATGATCATATTTTTGTAGAATGCATATGCCAAAACAGATCAGAATTAATTGAAAATATATTATGTAATTATATATATATATATATATATATATATATATATATATATATATATATATATATATATATATATATATATATATATATATATATATATATATATATATATATATATATATGTATATATATATATATGTGTATATATACAATTGTGTATATGTTGTGTGTGTGTATATGTATATATGTATATATATAATATATATATATACATATACATATATATACATATACATATATGCACATATACATATATATATACACACACACACACACATACATACATATATATACACACATACATACACATACATACATACACATATATATACATATACACACACCCTTCTCACCCTCCATTGTTCTCCCTTTTTCTAAGCTAGGGTCCTCAGAGGCCCGGGAGCTTGAGGGTTCTGCGCAGTATACTTTGCTGTTCTTAACACTGCACTTTTCTGGACTGAGATGTCTGATGTTTTTCCAGTGATCTGTTGTAGCCCCTCCGCCAGTTTGGGGGTCACTGCCCCAAGTGCTCCGATGACTACGGGTACCACTTTCGCCTTCACCTTCCATGCCTTCTCCAGCTCTTCTCTGAGCCCTTGGTATTTTGGGGGCGGCAGTAGCTCAGTGGTAGTGCTTCTGATCCGCTTCTGTTCCTTCCATAATGGCTTAAACCTGCCTTTCCCCGCTTCACTTCTGTACATTCGTGTTTTTCATGTATCTCGTATGTCAAATAATTTGCATCTTAGCTGAGGTTGTCAATTCAATTAAATTCAGTTTATTTTTTGTAATGCCCAAAATCACAACAGAGGTTGCCTCGAGGGGCTACAGTGAAAAACTGAATAAAAACAGATGAAACAGTGTTCATAGGGACTTAGTAATGTTCCAAGCTCCCTGTCCTTAGACCCTCCTTCTCGGCCAGGAAAAACTACCAAACCTCTTTGGGAAAAAGGAGAAAGAAAGAAAAAAAGTAGAGATTGTTTCTCCAGGCAGTTGAGAATCTGGATCCACAGGTCATCAATGTGACTGCTCTACTCCCGTCGGGGAAGTGGGAGAAAAAGGAAAATATTGTTTGATAGAAAAGTAGTAAAAAGCAGAGGATAGTGCTCAAGCTGCCATACTTCCCCCAGCATAGTTGCTCCTAGGGCAGCATAGCTGGGAACTGTAGGTTTTTATTTCTGTTCCTAACTGGCCTGACCATAAGCCATTTCAAAGAGGAACGTTTTAAGCCTGGTCTTAAATGAAGAGACTGTGCCGGCTCTTTTAACATGGACAGGAGCTGATTCCACAACACAGGAGCTTGGTAGCTAAACGCTCTACCTCCTACTGTGCTTATTAGAGACCCTTGGGACCACCAGAAGTCCAGCATTTTGAGAGCGAAGTGCTCTGTTTGGATGATAAGGTACTATAGCCTCTTTGAGGTCGGATGGGGCCAGGTCATTTATGGCTTTGTAAGTCAGGAGGAGGAGTTTGAATTTGATTCTAAACTCAACAGGAGCCAGTGAAGAGACTCTAGCACCGTTTAGCATTGCTTTTAGACAAGATTTTTTCTGATTTTGGCTAGATTACGCAGATGGAAATAGGCTGTTTTACAGGCTTGATTTATGTGCCCTTTGAATGAGAGCTCTTGGTCAAATAAGACTCCAAGGTTTCTTACAGTGGAGCTGGAGGCCACACTGACGTTGTCCAGTGTGACTATCTGCTCAGATAAAGCGTCTCGTAGATGATTAGGCCCTAGTACGATGACCTCGGTTATTTCAGGGTTAAGAAGCAGATAATTAAGTGTCGTCCAAGTTTTTATATCCTTCACACAAGCACCAAGTCTGTCTGCTTGATCGGTCTGATCGGGTTTCATTGATAAATACAGCTGTGTGTCATCTGCAGAGCAGTGGAAGTTAATGCTATGCTTTCTGATCATGTGACCTAACGGCAGCATATAAAGAGTAAATAGAATTGGACCGAGAACTGAACCCTGTGGCACACCGTAGGTTACTTTAGAACAGGGTGAGGAGCTCTGGTTTACATTTACAAAATGTCTTTGAGGAGTCTGCTTGGAGTCGGGTCTAGAATACAAGATGACGTTTTAGACGACATAATGGCTGAAGTTCTCTCTGCTTGATCAACAGCAGTGAACCTTTCTAGTGTTACTGATGGATTTATATGGGACACTAGTTTTACAGCTTGGGCTTGTTCAGGGCTAATAGTGGGAGTAGTTTCATCTAATTTATCTCTGTTTTTATTTTATTGTTAAAGAATAGAAGAAAATCATTAGAGCTGAGAGTAGCTGGGATTGAGGGCTCTACTGCGCTGTGACAGTTTGTTAGCCTGGCTACAGCGCTGAAAAGAAAATCTTGTGTTATTTTTGTTGACTTCTATTAAATTTGAATAGTATCTGGTTTGGGCCTTACGCAGAGCCTGCTTATAGGACAGTAGGCAGATTTTCCATGCTTTTAGAGATTCCTCCGTGTGGGAGCGACGAAATGGTCTTTCTAATTCTCTAACTCTTTGTTTATGTGAACGCAGTTCTTCATTGTACCATGGGGAGGCACGTTTTGGCCTAATAACCTTCTGCTTTAGCGGAGCTGCAACATCAAGAGCGGACTTCAGAGAATTCTTAGTCAAGTCGACAAATTGAATCACTTACACTGGGACTACAGCTGTTCTCAGCAGGATCACATGACACATGATCACATGACATGATCACATGACATGTCGCTGAATATTGGCTCTATTATTTTTTTGAACTTTGAGATAGATTTTTTTCGATATTGTCCTTTTCATTATGACTTTATTTTGTGGGGTTGGATAATCTTTAAGAACAAACTGAAAGGTAATTAGGAAATGATCTGACAGTATAGGGTTTTGAGGGAAGACAACGAGGTCACTAATCTCTATTCCATATGTTAGAACAAGATCTAGAGTGTGCTTGTGACTGTGAGTTATCAGTTATGCTATCTAACAGGGCGTTGAAAGAATTACTGAGAGTTATCGTTTACGTCGATATTGAAAACTCCAGCTATCACTACTTTATCCCAGTCTAACACCAAGTTTGATATAATGAACTCTGTTAAAAACTCTGAATAGGGACCAGGAGGTCGGTAAAGAACCACGAACAATACTCCTTTTTGGTTTCTCCAATTTGGACATGTGATTGATAGCATGAGAAAAATGCACTGTTCATTTTAGGACTCAAGAGTAGGCTTGAGTGTGAGATCACTGCCACACCACCACCTCGGCCAGTGCTCCTGGGGGTCTGAAAGTTAACATGAGTGGGTGGGCTGGACTCATTTAGTCTGACATCATCATCTTGTTGAAGCCAAGTTTCAGTGAGAGCTTGAAGATCTATGTTACAATCACTAATTAATGCATTAACTAAAAGCGATTTGGGAGGAAATTGACCTAAGGTTTAGCAGTCCACATTTTACATGTACCGCCTTTTAAAAAGGTCATGCCACAGCATCTCAATAGGATTCAAAATCAGAAAGGTTTATTGCCATTATCAGTGAACAAAATTCACAAAACATAGGAACTTGTTTTGGCGTTAAGGTGCAACATACAACAATGAATTATAATAATAGCAAAGTATATCAAATAAGGCATGCATAAATTAAGAATTGACTAATAAAATAAACTTGGACAAATGTGCACACAATTTACAGATGGTCAGAAATAGTGCAAAAACTGAACAGTGCAATGAATAGTTACTGGTTTGAATAATTTTTAAAGTGGCAGGTGTTGAGTGTTCATGAGTCTAATGACTTCTTGTGGCGAGGTCTGTAGTCATTAAGTCCAGTGATCCAGGGCTTCATGGGGACAGGGACGATGATATACAACTTGAAGCAGGTTGGGACATGGCATGACTCCAGGGAGTGTGTTAAAAACGTCTGCTCACATCCTGTCTCTGAAATAGGAGTTGTGGGCAACATGCCGGAGTTGGGTTGGCAGAATTGGCCAAAGTGGGGGAGGGGGGTGAGCTCAAACCTTGAGTAAAAGGTGTTGAGTTCTTTGGCCAGTTTTCAGTCATCTGCAGCGTGTGGGGCTCTAGGCTTTTAGTTGGTGAGAAGCCGGCGCCCTCTCCAGACCGGAAAGAGGGGTTGTTGTCAGAGAACTGCTGCCGCAGCCACGTATTGTATTTAGAATCTAGCTCTCTAGCGCACTTTGTTTCCAGCCCTGTGCGCTGCCTCCTTCTGCTGCCTTAACTGCCTCAGCTTTGGAGTGAACCAGGGTTTGTCATTGTTCAAAGTGACTTTGGTTTGTGTTGGTATGATGCTGTCCTCACAGAATCGAATGTATGACGTCACAGTGTCCGTGTCCTCATCCAAACTATCTGGTGGCAGCTCTGAAGACCTCTCAGTCTGTAATGTTGCACAGCTCCTCTACAGCCGCACTGGTCCACTTTGTTGGAAGTCCTCACTCCAGGGGTTTGGAGCGCTTCAGTCGTTTGTGTCTGTACATGGGGATCAGGGTGAACCATGGCGTGATCTGAAAAAGCCCACAGCAGCACAAACCACAGTATGAAAGGTGTTACTTAGAGTTGCGTAACAGTGATCCAGTGTGTTCTGCCCTCTTTAAATAAACTGTCTGTACTTTGGTGGGTCATGGTTCAGATTTCCCTTGTTAAAAATCTCCCAGGGATAATAAACAAGGAGTCCGGGAAGGTCCGCCCTCCACACAATCTGGTCCCGCGTGTGCGCACTGTGCCTCCTGCACGTTCCTGCACTCAGTGAAAATGTAAACAGCGGCCAGAATGAATGAGGCGAACTCACATGGAGAGTATAACGGTTTGCAGTTAAGGAAGAGATATTCCAGAGTAGGAGAGCAGAGCTTGGTGGACAATTTTGCAGATAGACAGTGAAGCTGGAACCACTCAAAGAGGAGATCGCAGTTGTTCAGGGCAGATGAAGAAAACAATTTATCTGGGAGTAGAGACTCTTGGTCCACAAGAAGTCCAGCATTTCCAGTCCAGCATTTTGACGAAGTGCTCTGTTTGGATGATAAGGTACTATAGCACCTTTGAGGTAGGATGGGGGCATGTCAGTTATGGATTTATAAGTCAGGAGGTGGATATTTAAAATTTTGATTCCAAACTCGACAGGGAGCCAGTGAAGAGACTCTAAAATTGAGATGAGCCTTGATCTTCTTTTTGCCTTAGCAGTGGTTTTCGGCTTGGAACTCTGACATGCAAGCCATTTTTGACCAGTTTTTCTTTCCTATGGTGAATCCATGAACACTGACCTTAACTGAGACAAGTGAGGCCTGCAGTTTCTGTGGATGTTTGTTGTAGGGTCTTTTGTGACCTCTTGGATGAGTTGTCACTTTGCTCTTGGGTTAATTTTGTTCCCCACTCCTGGGAAAGTTAACCACTGTTCCATGTTATCTCAATTTATGAGATAATGGCTCTCACTGTTGTCTGCTGGAGTCCCAAAGCTTTAGAAATTAGCCTATGTTTCCAAACCTTTTCTAGACTGATAGCTCTAAATTACTTTTCTCATTTATTCCTGATATTTCTTTGGATCTCAACATGGTGTCCAGAATTCTTTTGAGGATCTTTTGGTCTCCTTCTTTGGACAGTTACATTTGGGGTAAACACTTTTTCACACAGATTTTATTTTTCTCTTAATATAAACCTTATTTTTATTTGTTGATCTAAACTTGTGACAAATATTGCAAAATAATAAAAATCACAAAAGGAAACAAGCACAAACACTTTTTCACAAACCTAACTGGAAATGTGCTGTGATTGTGTTTTTCATGTTTAGCTGATCTGAGTTTAGGGTCTACTTGTGTTCTCATTTCGATTTTTTTTCTCTTTTGGTTGTGTTCTGTATTGTTCTAGGCAATTTAGCATAAATGTCTTCTATAATTTATTAGTGACATAATTGGTCTTCAATTATGATGGTTTTCGTCATAGCTCATTTTATCTCAACTATTTGTGAATGCTTTGAAGGAAAAGAAAAAGCAATGGTAAAAGTAGATAGCAATGTTGGGATCTTTATCAAACTGCTCTTTCGTCCATCTTAGCGGGCCGTGCTCTTTTTTTTTTTAGGGATTTCTTGTAGAAATTTGTATAATTGTTTATTCAGACTAAGTCACACTTAAGTCACAGGGCAATCCTCAGACAAAGAGTCTTTATGCGAAAGCAATTCCTAGCAGCCCTGGGGCTCAGTACTCTGACATGTGACTTAACTGACTGACTAACTAGAGGCGCGTCCGCCTGTCCGTCCGAAGGAGTCGGATCTCTCCTTCACTGTGGAACTCCTACAGGTTTCTACTTTTTGGTCTGCATTCTATCCAATGCAGTGAAGAAAGTTGTAAAGAGCGGTACATCGGGCAGACTAAACAGCCACTTCCACAAGAGGCTTTATCAGCACAGAAGACACTCGAGTTCAGGACCCCAGAGCGCTGTGCATCTTCATCTCAAATGCCACAAACCACTCTATTGAAGTCAGTGAGGTGGAGATTCTGAGCAGGAGAAGAGATGGTTTGAAAGAGGAGTTAAGGAGGCCATCTTTGTTTGAAAAAGAGAATCCTTCCTTAAATCGTAATGGAGGTTTAAGATTCAAGCCTTCCAGTTGTTTATAATGGTCTGCTGAAACCATGGAGAGGCCCGGGGCATTCTGATGCTAAACAGGCACTCAAGGTGAGGTAGGGAACAATAGGCCCATCCCAGTTAAGTTTCAATGAGCCATTATCAGGAGGTCCCGCCCTGTGGGCAGGGCTTTCACAGAGTAGGATATAAACAGGAGTTCTCAGACTTGTTTCACAGATTGAGAATGACTCTTGGATGAGTGTCCAAACGTATCGTTTTTCTAAAACAGAGTCCAGATGAAACAACTGAATCTTTTTCTACAATGGAACACTCCTGGACGAATGAGGGATTACACCGACACACACACATATACACACACACACATACATACATATATACATACACACACATACACACATACATGCATACATACATACATACATACATACATACATACACACATACATACATACATATACACACACACACACACACACACACACACACACATATATACACATATATATACACACACACAAATAAACATAAAACAAGTGTTAGAGAGTTGGCACAAAAACAGAAAAATTTTAACAGTCACACTAGATGTGAGAATTACCAATCAAAATAAATAGACTGGGATTATGATCTCTTTTATGTATACCATTGAAAATGCTTTATCCATACCAAAATTAAGGATAGGGCCAGCTTCAAAGAACTACAAATTATATTTGGATACTTTTGAAATACAAAAATAATTGTCCCCTAAAGTTCGTATCCGCCCCTTTAATGTTTCACTGTCTTTATACCTTTTAGAGTCTATAACCCACAACCAGTGTTCCAAGGTAAATCCAAACGTTAAACGTAAATGAGTTAACTCTCATGAAAAAATTGTCTTTGAATCTCACAAAAAAAAAAAAAAATAAGAACGTGGAGCGTGCAGCGGCGCGCGTTCCCATGCCGTCACCACCGCGCTGAGGAAAACAATTTAGAACGCTCTCACCGGTTTCGTAGAGCTGGGTCCAGTCGGTCCATGTAACTCAGAGCCCGGTACCTGCTCCAAACTCTGGTAATAATCCAAAAGCCTGCCCTCGTGTCCGCGCTATTCCTTGGAAAAAAGCTCCAGCCGCTTTGCCGTGTGTCCAAAAGAACCCCACCCCCCCTGCACACACCTGCGCCAAAATTAATTAACCTCTGACCCCCCCCGCATTCCGCTGACGCGCGATCAGCTGAGCAGGTCAATATATTGCAAACATAACCACCCTTCAATCACCATACACATGACAATTTGCATACATTTAAAAATACGTTGACTGTGCTACAAAATGAGTCCCAAATTTTGTAGTCAGGCATATTTGTCCCATTTGGTTCAAAGTCCTACAAATGGTACATTTAGTTCAAATGTAATCTTTTACAATTTTCGAATGTCCATTATAATGTTGGCCCAGTCCTTAATTGTTGGGTTTGTGTCAACCATTTTTAGCTCTGGCTTGTTTGATCACTTAAAAAGACGTTTGACAACCAATGGTTAAGCCAATCAGAGCCTAGTTGACAGACAGCCCTGCCGAACAAACTTCTTGCTTCTTATGAAGTATGAATTGGCTTTAAGAGCTGAGTGCGTGACAGTGCTGCGCTGCATACATTAAGTGGAAGAAACATTAGGTCCATTTCCTCTAAATGGCTTTTAGTTAATTAATTAATTAATTAGAGATTGTAACATAGATCTTCTAGCTCTAACTGAAACTTGGCTTCAACAAGATGATTATGTCAGACTAAAAGAGTCCACCCCACCCACTCATGTTAACTTTCAGACCCCCAGGAGCACAGGCCGAGGTGGTGGTGTGGCAGTGATCTCACACTCAAGCCTACTCTTGAGTCCTAAAATTAACCAATGCATTTTCGCTCATTTGAAAGCCTCATGTGATCAATCACATGTCCAAATTGGAGAAATCAAAAAGGAGACTTGTTCGTGGTTCTCTACCGACCTCCTGGTCCCTATTCAGAGTTTTTAACAGAGTTCTCGGACTCTCAAACTTAGTGTTAGACTGGGATAAAGTAGTGATAGCTGGAGTTTTCAATATCCACGTGAACGTGAACAATAACTCTCTCAGTAATTCTTTCAACGCCTGTTATATGGCATTAGTTTTGCTCAAAATGTAAATAAACCAACTCACAGTCACAAGCACACTCTAGATCTTGTTCTAACATATGGAATAGAGATTAGTGACCTCGTTGTCTTCCCTCAAAACCCATAACTGTAAGATCATTTCCTAATTACCTTTCAGTTTGTTCTTAAAGATTATCCAACCCCACAAAATAAAGTCATAATGAAAAGGACAATATCGGAAAAAATCTATCTCAAAGTTCAAAGAAATAATAGAGCCAATATTCAGCGACATGTCATGTGATCATGTCATGCGATCATCGTGTCATGTGATCATGTCATGTGATATTGTCATGTGATATTGTCATGTGATCCTGCTGAGAACGGCCTTAGTCCCAGTGTAAGTGATCAATTTGTCGACTTGACCATGAACTCTCTGAAGTCCGCTCTTGATGTTGCAGCTCTCGCTAAAGCAGAAGGTATTAGGCCAAAACGTGCCTCCCCATGGTACAATGAATCACTGCGTTCACATAAACAAAGAGTTAGAAAATTAGAAAGACCATTTCGTCGCTCCGACACGGAGGAATCTCTAAAAGCATGGAAAATCTGCCTACTGTCCTATAAGCAGGCTCTGCGTAAGGCCCAAACCAGATACTATTCAAATTTAATAGAAGTCAACAAAAATAACACTAGATTTCTTTTCAGCACTGTAGCCAGGCTAACAAACTGTCACAGCGCAGTAGAGCCGTCACTCCCAGCTACTCTCAGCTCTAATGATTTTCTTCTATTTTTTAACAATAAAATAAAAACAATCTGAGATAAATTAGATGAAACTACTCCCACTATTAGCCCTGAACAAGCCCAAGCTGTAAAACTAGTGTCCCATATAAATCCATCAGTGACACTAGAAAGGTTCACTGCTGTTGATCAAGCAGAGAGAACTTCAGCCATTATGTCCTCTAAAACGTCATCTTGTATTCTAGACCCGATTCCAAGCAGACTCCTCAAAGACATTCTCCCCCTAATTATAGATTCTATTCTTAATATAATAAATACTTTCATTAGAAAGTGGGTGATGTTCCACAGTCCTTCAAACATGCAGTCATTAAACCGCTTCTGAAAAAGCCTCGTCTTGATCCTGACCAGTTGGATAAAACTACAGACCTATTTCAAATCACCCTTTGTCTCTAAAATCCTTGAAAGAGTTGTAGTTAAACAGCTTTGTCGCCATCTACAGGACAATAACTTATTTGAAGTTTTCCAGTCAGGGTCCAGAGCCCCCCACACACTGAAACTGCACTAGTTAAAGTCACAAATGATTTGTTATTAGCTGCTGACGATGGACTGGTCTCAATTCCTGGTTCTATTGGACCTCAGTGCAGCCTTCACACCATCGACCACAACGTTCTACTGCAGAGGTTAGAATCTGATGTAGGTGTCAGAGGCCCGCGCCTCAGCTGGTTTAAATCCTACCTATCGGATAGGTACCAGTTTGTTAATGTAAACCAGAGCTCTCACCCTGTTCTAAAGTAAACCTACGGTGATGCCACAGGGTTCAGTCTCGGTCCAATTCTGTTTTGCTCTTTTATATGCTGCCGTTAGGTAACATTATCAGAAAGCGTAGCATTAACTTCCACTGCTCTGCAGATGACACACAGCTGTATTTATCAATGAAACTCGATCGGACTGCAGGAAATACATCCTCTGCTGGGCCTTCTTGATGAGGGAGCTGATGGTGGGCTCCCACTTGAGGTCCTGGGTGATGGCGGTGCAAAGGAAGCGGAAGGAGTCCACGGTGGGGATGGGGGATTCTGTCATGTTGAGGGGGGGCTGGGGGGAGGTGACTTTCCTGAAGTCTACAATCATCTGCACTGTCTTCTGGGCGTTGAACTCCAGGTTGTTACCACTGCACGAGGACACCAGCCGGTCCACCTCCTTCCTGTAGACCAGGGCTATTCAACGTAATTTTCTTGAGGGCCAGATTTCTCGGGGGGGCCGCGGCCTCTGGGCCGGATAGGCTACTAACCCAGAATCAAACCAAGTCTAAACCAAGCCCAAGCCAGGTCTAAAGCAGATTTAAGAAAGTATTAAGACAGAAAAACCTGCAAACCAGGTTCAGACTTGTACAAACCCAAAATTAAACCAGAAAATAAGAACAAAAATCTATAATAATAATATTTGGGGTCGGGCCGGTTGAGATCACTTGGTTGGGCTGATCTGGCCCCCGGGCCTTAAGTTGAATAGCCCTGCTGTAGACAGACTCATCCCCATTCGAGATGAGCCCGATGAGGGTGGTGTCGTCTACAAACTTGATCAGTTTTACGGAGTCGTGGCTGGAGGAGCAGCAGTTTGTGTGAAGGGAGAAGAGCGGAGGAGAAAGTACACAGCCCTGTGGAGAGCCTGTGCTGATAGTACGAGTGTCTGAGACATTCTTAAATCGTAATGGAGGTTTAAGATTCAACCTACCTGTTGTTTATAATGGTCTGCTGAAACCCTGGAGACGCCCGAGGCATTCAATTTAAATTAAATTCAATTTATTTTTGTAACGCCCAAAATCACAACAGCAGTTGCCTAATGGGGCTACAGTGGGGGAAAAAACAAAATAAAAAATTTTCATAGGGACTTGGAAATGTCCCAGCATCCTGTGTCCTTAGACAGATGTCCCAAGCTCCCCTGTTCTTGGACGCTCCTTCTCGGCCAGGAAAAACTACCAAACCTCTTTGGGAAGAAGTAGAAACCTGTAGGAGTTCCACAGTGAAGGAGAGATCCACCAGATAGACAGTGGAGCTGGACCCACTCAGGAGGAGAACCAATTCTTCGAGGCTGATGAAGAACCGTTCAATGGAGTAGAGACCGTTTCTCCAGGCAGTTGAGGAGCATCTGGATCCACAGGTCATCGATGTGCCTGCTCCACTCCCGTCTGGGAAGTGGGAGAAGAAGGAAAAGCGATGAACAAATTGCAATGTGAAATTAAATATTAAATATCGTTTGATAGAAAAAGTAGTAAGAAGCAGAGGATAGTGCTCAAGCTGCCATACTTTCCCCCAGCATAGTTGCTTCCTAGGGCAGCATAGCTGGGAACTGTAGGTTTCTGTTCCTAACTGGCCTGACCATGAGCCATTTCAAAGAGGAACGTTTTAAGCCTGGTCTTAAATGAAGAGACTGTGTGCGGCCTCTTAAACATGGACAGGAGCCTGATTCCACAACACAGGAGCTTGGTAGAATAAACGTCTTCTACCTCCTACTGTGCTCTTGGACAAACCACAAGTCCCGCATTTTGAGAGCGAAGTGCGCTGTTTTGGATGATAAGGTACTATAGAATCTTTGAGGTAGGATGGGCCAGGTCATTTATGGCTTTGTAAGTTCAGGAGGAGGATTTGAATTTGATTCTAAACTCAACAGGGAGCCAGTGAAGAAGAACTCGATCACCGGCGTAATTGCTCTCTTCTTTAGTTCCTGTTAGTAATCTTGCTGCTGCAGTTTTGAACCAGTTGAAAGCTTTTTATGGAGCTTTTAGGGCACGCTGCGAGCAGGGAGTTACAGTAGTCTAATCTAGATGTTACAAACGATTAGCATTCTGATGCTAATCAGGTACTCAATGAGGAGGAGCCAAAATCAGGTCACAATAGATATAGATGGCCCATCTCAGTAAAGTTTCAGTGGCCCATATATCAGGAGGTCCCGCCCTTTGGCGAGGCTTTCACAAGTATGATATATAACCGGAGTTCTCAGACTTGTTGTCACAGATTGATGAATGACTCTTGGATGAGAGTCAAAACTTTTGTTTTACTAAAACAGAGTCCAATGCATGTCCTCCCCGTGTACCGTGGGTTCTCTCCGGGGTTCTCCGGCTTCCTCCCACCGTCCAAAGACATGCATTGTTAGGTCAATTGGCAACTGTAAATTGCCCTAGTGAATGAGTTGAGAGTGAATGGTTGTCTGTGTGTCTATGTCTCTTGTTACCCCGACGAGTTGCCACTGTCAGGGTGTACCCTGCCTAAGCCCATAACACAGGATTAGGCTCCATCAAGCCCGGACGACCCCTATACGGAAATAACTCTTTAGAAAATAGGATCGATGGATGAGAGTCCAATGACTACAACTGAATCTTTTTCTACTATTTTGACGGATAGCCCTAAAATAGCACCTTTAAAATATTATTTAAATTAAAAAGTCTTCCTTTAGAGAAATTCTTTACAATTCTAAAACTACTATTAAGACACAATTACAATGAACATGCAAATAATTACGCTCGACACAATCGTGCTCATTGTGCGGTGTCAAGCGCAGCCATCTAGCAGATGCTGGGGAGAGGCTTAGAACACACGCTAGTTAGATGGTCAGTCTGCACTAAGGCCATTGCAAAGTCCAGGAAGAGCCTGGCGCACCTACCCACGATCTAGAGCGTGTTTTAACACTTAAAGCTTTGGTAAATTTTTTCCGGGACAATTAGTTTTGCGCAAGCTAAATCAAGGAAGGGGGAAGACGAGACGGGTCCGTTGTTAAAGATACATACACATCAGGATATATTATTGCCATTGTCAATGAACAAATTCACAAAGCATAGGAACGTGACTTGATGAAGATGCGACATGAGAGACATGCATAAAGAGCATCAGCCACCGGGGCGGCTCGCTTTCGCCCTGCAGCGCCTGACTCGGTACTTGAACTCTTGGAAATGAAAAACAGTTTCAGCAATAAGCATATAATGATAAACAACACATATTGAGTACATTACACGAGGTCAACTGATGGATATTTTCAGTGGAATGTTGGGGCAGGACACACAAACAAGATAACACAAAGATTAGGATGTGGGATGTGCAGACGGTGAGGAAGGCCAATCTTGTTTTGTGTAAGTGTCTGCGTCTTCAGCACGGCCTGAACTGCCTGTTGCTCCCCAGCCCGGGGCCAGATAAGGAAAGGGGAGAGAGATACAAGGCGAAGAGAGAAATAAGTACTTTTATACATTTTGTTGATCAATGATTTACGATCAAATAATCCAATCGTTTCTGGTCCTCTGTGTGCGATCAGCTTGATTCATTGATTTACTCCGTCCGACAGCCAAAGTTCCCATTTCCTTGATTGAATCCCCAAACTCGTTTTGCATCTCTGTAGTCCGAAATAAAATGTTACGGTTTCAGATCAGTGAGTTGCACCGTGCCGTGCTCAAGTCTCTGTTCGATCCTTTCATTCTTTCACTCAAATCCAAAAAACTTTTCATGTTGATGTCAGACAGTTGTTGGGTGAATTTTTCTGTCTTCCCATTTTTCCGATAGACCAAGGCGACTCCGAGCCCAATTAGGATGAATCCTGCTATCATGAATCCAAATACAAATAGGTCCTCCACATCTTCAATGAGCAAGGGCTCGATGCATAGAACCTGCCAGTTCTTCAAATAGTCCCGAACGTACCCCGCAGGGGACGTCCCGTCGGGACAGGTTGCTTCTCCCGGGGAAGCTTTCCCTCTGGGAAAAAACTTTATCCAATGCACTCAGAGACCAATCAATTAGATTCATTATTCGGAGAACAACAGGTGATCCAGCGCACTGTGATTTAGAGGGAAAAAGAGAAAAACACGACGAGAGAGGCAAAAGTAGCAGGCAGCAGCGGGAGCAGAGGAAAACACGTACTGCACAGGAGGGAGGAGTGGACATGGGAAAGAATCAATCTAAAAGTGATGTGTCCATCCCGAAGACACCTAACCCGCTGGCAATGACAAATACATATGGGAAAGAGTGTCTGCGCAGTTTAGTCCAATAGACTTGGTTTTCCATAGGGCGGATCACTAAGCAGTGAGAAAATGTTGGTATTCATGTCAGCAAAATTGTTAAATTGAATGACTAGAAATGAAGGTTATGTGATTTCGGTCATGTCTTTGTGATTTTAATGAATTTTTTTGTGCATTTTTTTGCACAAATTATGCTCTACAAATAAACTTGCCTTGCCTTTCCTTGCATTAACACATTTTTAAATGGTCTAATACATTTTTTTAATACATTGTTCATATTTTGGTTTATCTGCCAATACATTTTTAGGTTCACGCTGGGGTGGAGTGATTTTTATTTCTTAATTCGTTCATTTTAATACAAAACTCATTGGAATCGGTATCAGAATCAGAGTCAGAAAAGGTTGCTTGCCATTGTCAATGAACAGAATTCACAAACATACAAACTTGTTTTGGCGTTAAGGTGCAACATAAAACACTGATCAATAACAAAAACAGCATATATGAAATCGAAAGGGCATGCATTAAGAAACAATTTAAAATGACTATAGTATAGAATAAAAATATGCTTACTATGTACAAAAGATCGGATCCAAGTACCGGATCCTACAGGCAAAATGGTTCAAATAAGGACTTAGGTCTCATTGATTTGTATTTTTTTAGATGTATAAACTAATCCAGAGTATGAACAGTGATTCAAATCTCAACTTTATGGTACAATGCATGTGGATGTTACAAATAATGATTTGTCATTTGCAAGAATTTTGCATGGCCTTGCCCACATGTTTGAAACTATGTAAATTAGTATGCATATCAGTAAAAACTAAATGTTTAAGGCATATTTAGTGGCACTATAGTAAAGATCACGGCAGAAATATTTTTTTTGACAGCGCTCTATGTGAGTATAAAAACATTTGCAGTTTTTTTTGCCTCATGTAGGTGACATGGACAAATTTTGACGAAATTTGGTAAAAAATCCTAAGGACTAGTTCCTCCAGTTATTAGGCAAATTAAATCCATGTTGGAATTTCAGTCCAAATGTGGCTGACTTCTTTGTTGGAGGGCGGATCTGATTATTTTTTGGGTTGTCTCAGTTTAACTCCTAGCACTGTCCTAAATGAATATAATTGGCCTAAGCCAGTGTCAAAATTCCCAAATAAGTCAACTTTCAGTTTGCGCTGTTGAGTCATTTTTGCTTTGGACATGTACAATTTTAACTCTCCACAGGAATTTGGCCGTACTTGATCACTGTGCCAATCTGCTGTCTTGCAGGGAACTGAAAACTCGTATTGAGAAGGAGGACTCTAAGCGAGAGCTCCTGGGTGCTCAGACTGGACTGGGGGACTCGATGTGCATTTGCTGTCTGCAGCCATTCAAGTTTCTCCTAAACTCTAAACGCCAGTGCCTTGATTGTCAGCTGTATACCTGCAAGGCCTGTTCCCGCTACAACAAGAAGGAGCATGGTTGGGTGTGCGACAACTGTCGAATGACCAGGTATACACATAATACATATTCATACACAGGAGAGTCCCACGTGGGGCTCGGAGAGAGCCTCAATATCTTACCTTACTATAATTTAGTTCAAAGCCTGAAGAAATCAGGATGAATAGTTTAGTTACAGGTTACATATCCAGTCTCATCTTTAGACTCGGCTTCAGCAACACTTAGATCTTATCAAAGGGGTTTTATTTAATGTTGGCCCTCTGAAATATGAAGGTTTGAATTTGATAATGTTAGACAAAATTTATGCCACATTGTTTGAATCAAATGAAAACTTTACTATGGGTAAAGTTAAAGTACCGATTATTATCCCATAGGGGAATTTGTCCTCTGCATTTGACCTTGCATCCTTCAATGCCTGAGGCAAACTGTATGGAGCACTGGGTTACCCTGGATCCATCTCCAGATGTTGAGCTAGGCTTTGTCAGGATCTGAGCTGGAAGTTTTTAGCTGGAGGGTGAATTTGAAGGAGACCCCAACAATTAAAGTGAAAGAGAAAAAAGATTATGAGATAAAAACATGTGCAGAACAGATTGAACAAACCAAGACTAGAGAGTATGAGCTCTGAGTTCAAACATATGTCCCCAATGTGTCGAACTCACCTGTCTCAATGTTTTACAAACGTGTCCATATCCAAGTTCAAAATTTTTCCATTCTGTAAATGTCCAAAGTTACTTTAGACCCCGACAGTTGGCTCCATACCTGTCATCTAGAGCTGAACGTTATGGCCAGAAAAATCTAATGAATTGATTTGAATTGATTTGAATTGATTTTTAATCAAAGTCACCTGTCACTGCTGCTTTCCGGAATGTATTCACAGTGCTAAACTTTTTCTACAATGCCTCTCTTTTTTTTTTCTTTTTTAAAAAAGTTTTTATGAATAAAACACACTAAATACGGCTTTGCAGACTCTTCCTGCTGCTGCCTGCTTCAGCTGCTTTCCTTATTTATTTTGCTTTTAAATCAGTTTTTGTCTTCCAAAACATTTTTTATTATGACTTTTTTAAGTCAACCAAGGATTTTAAGAGCATTTTTCGAGTTTTAATCAACAAATCTGACGAACCAGCGACATGTCCGTGAGAAGGAAACAAACTCCTGTAAACGCTGTTGGAAATTTCAACAAGAAATTCATGAGCTACAAGCACGGATATTTGCTTTGGAATCTGAAAAAGGACTGCACGATACAATCCCTGTGTCATCCAGTGGTAAGAAGTCCACATTTTTTACAAGAAAAACAGCTACTTTCAACCTAAACCGGACTGACTCTGTTGTCGTTTCCCAAAACTGTCTAAAGGCGGTTCGAAGCCAAAGCAATACAAAGATAATGTAACGCCACCTAAAATACAGCTTACAAACAGATTTTTACCACTTTCAAAGACTGAAGTAAATGAACAAAGGGAAAATGGGAGACATGACGTGGCGAAAAGGCAAGACAGAGACAGAGAGAGAATCTGTGCCTAACGTCAAGGTCGTCTTGATTGGGGATGGTGCGATAAGTCACGTGATGCATGAAAAAATCAAAACACATTCTTTTCCCAGCGCCACAGTTACTGAGATTACGTCACGTATTTCTAATGTTTTGGCCACACATAAAGGAGTTAAACAGCTGATTGTGCACGTGGGCGCAGTGGACACACGACGCGAAGAGACTGAAGTTTTGAAAAGAGACTTCTTGGAGTTATTCGACGAGCTTAATAAAATGGAAATAAAAACATTCATAAGTGGACCTCTTCCAAAAATCGACAGGAAGATAAACAAGTTTAGCCGGCTGCTTCAGCTGAACACATGGCTGTCCAAAGAGTGTGCAACAAGAGGATTGCACTACATTGAGAACTTCTATCTATTCTGGAAACGAGAGGACCTGTTTAAGAGAAATGGCCCACACCTCTGTAGAGGTGGAGTGAGGGTGCTGACAGAGAACCTGCTCCATGCTCTGAGGCATTAGACTGGGCCTGGACAGGCTGGGCCTGGACAGGGTCCTGAGCAGATAGTTAGAGAAGAGAGGAATGAGAGAAGAATTCCTGCTCCATCAACCAGAGACCGAGCCAATGTTTCAACATCAGCAGCACCACAACCACAGCCTCCACCAAAGGATTTATTAGCAGCCGCTCCACCACCACCAGCAAAGAATTCAACTCCAGCTGCTCCACTGCTCCACGATCACCTCTCTACCACCTCCAGCAAAGGACTCATCTGCAGCAGCACCACAACAATCTTCACCACGGCTAGCGCAGGAGTCATTTCAGTTCTTTCCTGCACGGCCCTCATCAAAGGCCTTGGACCCATCTGTGGCGGGCCCGGCAGTATCCCCGCCATCGCCCTGCCCTCAGAGCAGCCCTGGATCCCCCCTGCAACATCTACTCCCACTACAGATTCCTCACTCTCCTTTCCATCTCCACCTCACCCAGGGGCCTTCCCAGCCATCTTGAATATCTGATCAAATCAGGCATTAAGATGGCTCCACTCACGCCCAATATAAATAAGATAAAGAGGTCTGATGTCAACGATGATGAACTCTCCCCTGACTGTTGCTACACACGACAAAAATCACCCCACCAAAACCCCCCGCCTTTCACCTGGTCCCAAACGCTCACCGGCTCCCGCCGCACCAACAAAAGCCCCCCAACCTATCCCCCTCGCCTTTCACCTGGTATCTCCCATAGCTAGGATGCACAGGATCTCAGCGTTGCCGGGACTTATAGTCATAAAAAAAATCAAACCAACCCGGGGCCCTGTGTAAAAACAGCCTCCCCTAGTGCTATTTCTGTAGTAACATCACACAGATGGGGAAACAAAATGCGAGTCCGACTGCCCAATCTGAGAAATTTGATTCATATTCCCTGTAAAAAGATAACGCCCAGTCTCACTGAAACTAGTCTGAAACTTGCTGTGCTAAATGTCAGATCCTTATGTAACAAATCATTCTTAATTAATAATTTTATTTCTTCTTATAATCTTGATTTTATGTTTTAACTGAAACATGGCTTGACAAAAACACAGGAAATTTAGTTCTAATAGAATCTGCTCCACCCAACTTTATGTTTGAATCTGAAACACGAGAAAACAAAAAGGGAGGAGGTGTGTGTGCTTTTGTTAGAGATGAAATAGTTACCCACAGGTTGTCCTTTGGGGTGTTTTCAACATTTGAGTACGTAGCCTTTAAAATTGAGCTAAAACAGTCTCCATCCATTCTCTTCATTGTTTTATACAAGCCTCCTCAGCACTGCAAAAGTTTTATTGATGATTTTACTGAGATGCTTTCAGTCGTATGCACAGACTTTGATGGTTTGGTCATAACAGGTGATTTTAATGTTCATGTTGATAATATCTGTGACAGAAACGCTAAAGAGCTTCATGCTGTCCTTGAAACTTTCGGACTTACTCAGCGTGTGAGTGGCCCCACCGACAGCAGAGGGCACACTCTAGATCAGGGGTCTCAGACTCATTTTACCTGGGGGCCGCTGGGGGCAGAGTCTGGGTGAGGCTGGGCCGCATCAGGATTTACACAAGAAAAAGCGCTCATAAAACATTACACTGTTATCAAATATCTTTATTTTTACACAAAATAATGAATTAAAGACATGAAACAATGAATAAAATAATAAATAAGGAGTAACGGATAAGGACAGATAAGCAACAACTAAAAATGGCAATTATGCAAATTCATTTTGGGAAATTATTGGCAGAAAGCATAACAATTTATTTTTATATATCACCCCAGCTACGCAAGTAATACCAGACACCCAGTTAAAAGGAGCTATGCTTGATTTGTTTTCATATTGTTGCTAGGAAAAATGAGTGTTTTTGTCCTTTTTATCTATGTCATAATAGACATTTCGAAAAGGTTTTTTTAAAAAACCTTTCAGTTGATTATAATCTTACCGGCAAGTTCCTGTTTTTCACAGTATTATGACAGTTTTCATCTCCCAAAGTTCTGAAACATCATTTTAAATTGATTCTGGAGTAAAAATCTGGGAAATATCAATGCATCAGAAAAACACACACACCACATTTTGAACCTTCAATAACAGTTTCCAGTTTTGAGTGACCCATCTCATTGCAAAATCATGGATAGCTCCTTTAAATCACAACAAAACCACATTGCCATTTGACAATGTGAAGGAATGGGAGACTGTTTGTAAATGAAAGTTTATTGAATCACGGTATAATACAAAGGATAATTAATATATCACTGCTAGGGAAGAGAAAGTCTTCAATAGCTTCCCCTCCAGACACTCAGAGCTGGACGCATCCACTTCCACTTTCCTCGTCCAAATTTGGTCACGGTTTGGACGTGACGAGATTTTCTTCCTAAACACATTTGAATACAGTTAACACATTATTACAGACATGCCTTTAGTTATATTACTTATGCTGCGTGTGCACCAAAATATGAAAAAGACGTGCAAACGGTAAATGCCTCACCACGGCGTAACATAAACCAATATTCTATACAGCTTCAATCATTAAGATATATTACAATCACCTCGATAGTATGTTAAGGGCTTCAAAACCTCACGTGAGGCAAGCGGAGCCCTGCGGAACTTTGGCCGAGAACCACCTATTTCCATTCGGGTCCAGTTCACGCGAAGTCCCGTGAAACTGACCGAGCGGAAGCGGGGAAAAGCCGTCCTCACGTAAGAGACGGGGTTGTTTTTATGAGTCCAAAACAGAAAACTAGCCGTCGGGATTTCATCAGAAGGGTATATTTTCTCGCATCATATCGCGCGCCAGAAATAAAATGAAATCCGAAATAATCACAGAAACTTACCTCGAGGAGACAGACGTGGTTTCGCTGCTGCCGTCTTCACTCTACAAACGCATGCGCGTTGGCGACTCGAGAGAAGAACAACAAAGAACTGATGGGCTCCACTCAGACGCATGCGCATAGCTCAAACCGACAGAACAACGGCTTCTCCTCTGAGCGAGGCAGCCCGGCCGATGTCCCGCCCTCGAGGCATATACCTCACCGTGATTGGTTCATTTAGCGCCGCACACAACAAGTGTAAATCTTGAGGGCCGCACTTATATTAATCTTTCATATTAAGATGGGGGCCGCAAATTATCGTACGGGGGCCGCAGTTGGCCCGCGGGCCACGTGTCTGAGACCCATGCTCTAGATCTTCTAATTACAAAAGGGGTTAATATTTCAAACGTCAATGTGGTCGATGTTGCTCTGTCTGATCATTTCTGTGTCTTCTTTGACCTGTCTGTTTTTCCCAAACCACCAGCTGGTCCTGCAGTTGTCTGGAGGAGACACATAAATGACAGCACGGGAAAACTGTTTATGGAAATGATAAACTTTGAAAATGTCTCATGTTCTAATGTAAATGATTTGTTGAACTCTGTTACATCTAGTGTTTTGAATGTTCTCGACACCATTGCCCCTATGAAGGCTAAAAATTGTTAAAAATAAGCAGAAGGCGCCATGGAGAAATGACGATTCGGTCAGGGCACAGAAAAGGGAGTGCCGCCGGGCCGAACGAAAATGGCGCAAGTCGAAGCTCCAAGTTCAGAAAGAGATTTACAGAGAGAAGTTGTACATGTACAACCTCATTTTATGTAGAACTAGGGAAGGATATTTTTCTGAAATAATTGGAAGCTGCAGAAACAACTGGCGTGTCCTATTTGCCACAGTAAACAGATGAACAAACCCTCCAGCTCAGCTGCCGTTAGAACTCATTTCCACATCCAAGTGTAATGAGTTTATATTATTCTTTAATGACAAAGTTCAGGGCATTAAAAATGCTATCAATTCTACAATGCAAAAAATAACCCTCAAACCACCTACACACTTAGAGCTGACTCACTTTGCACCTGTAACTGACAAAACTGTCCAGGAGATCATCACCAGCCTGAGTTCATCTACATGCTGCCTCGATGTGTTACCCACCAGATTTCTAAAGTCTGTACTGAACAGTTTGTTAGCACCACTCACTCAAATAGTTAACATGTCGCTTCAATCTGGAACATTCCCAATTTCTTTAAAAACTGCGGTCATAAAGCCTCTCCTAAAGAAGAGCAGTCTTGATGCCGCAGTACTGAGTCAATTACCGGCCCATCTCTAATCTACCATTTTGGGGCAAAGTCCTTGAAAAGGTTGTTTACCAACAGCTCACTGATTTCCTCTTAATAAACAACTCATTTGATGTTTTTCCAGTCAGGTTTTAGACCTCATCACAGCACTGAGACTGCTGTTGTCAAGGTGACAAATGACATCCACCTGAACACTGACGCGGGCAAAGCCTCAGTCTTAATTCTGTTAGATCTGAGTGCTGCTTTTGACACTGTCGATCATGGGGACCCTCTTACAGAGACTAGAGGACTGGGTGGGCATCACTGGCACTGCCCTAAACTGGTTAAAGTCCTATCTGGAAGACAGGAAGTTCTTTGTCGAAATTGGTAACTGTGTCTCAGACCAGATGCCCCTGACCTGTGGGGTGCCCCAAGGGTCAATCCTGGGACCCCTTTTGTTTAACCTCTACATGCTGCCGTTAGGGTCAGTTGATACGCAGCGAGAATGTGTCCTATCACAATTATGCAGACGACACTCAGATCTATGTTTCACTGACGGCAGGTGAATATGGACCAGTGGATTCACTCTGTCACTGCATCCAACAGATCAGTGTGTGGATGCAAAGCAACTTTCTCCAGCTGAACTCTGACAAGACTGAAATCATCGTCTTTGGCCCACAGAAACAAAGAGAAAGTGTTAACAGTCACCTCCAGAGTCTCGCTCTAAAACCTACAACATCAAGTTAGAAATCTGGGGGTAATAATGGACTCAGATTTGAATTTTAACAGCCACATCAAATCAATAACATCAGCAGCTTTTTACCATCTAAAAAACATTGCCAAAATCAAAAGTATAGTGTCTAAACCAGACCTGGAGAGACTTATCCATGCGTTTGTCTCTAGTAGATTAGACTACTGTAACGGCCTGCTCACTGGCCTTTCCAAACGAGCTGTAAAACAGCTGCAGTACATCCAGAACACTGCTGCTCGGGTCCTGACTAGAACCAGGAAGTACGATCACATTAGTCCTGTGCTCAGGTCTCTGCACTGGCTCCCTGTGGCTCAGAGAATAGACTTCAAAGCAGCTCTCTGCTTGTATACAAGTCTCTCCATGGCCTAGCACCAAAGTACATCTCGGACATGTTAGTGCCATATGAACCATCTCGGACTCTGAGGACCTCAGGGACCGGCCTCCTGCTGGTGCCCAGAGTCAGGACTAAACATGGGGAATCTGCGTTTCAGTTTTATGCAGCTAAAATCTGGAACAGTCTTCCTGAGGATGTGAGACAGGTTCTACTCTGGCAATGTTCAAATCTAAACTAAAAACTGTTTTGTTTGGCTGTGCATATGACTGAAATGCTTTTCTTTGCACTCTTCTCTTTTATGTCTTGAACTATTATTTTGTGCCATGTCTTTGTGATTTTAATGCATTTTTTCCTGTTGTGTGGAGCACTTTGAATTGCCTTGTGTATGAATTGTGCTCTACAAATAAACTCGCCTTGCCTTGCCTAAATAAAAAAATAAAAAAATAATAATAACAATAATATATATATTTTTTAAAAACCATCAACTAAACATTTAAACAAGTATAGAAACAGACCGAACGATTCCAGAGTTGGTCAAATCTGTCCTTTTCCAAGATATTTATTATAGATTTAATTCCTGTAATTATGTCAGTCTAGTCCTTGATTGTCGGGGGGTTCTGCATCATACATTTCTTTATTTATGGCTTTTTTTCCCGGCGCCAAAAGCACATTCCAAAGGTATCCATTCACTATGTCCATGGCAGGAGATTTTAAGCCCAAGTACATACTGTAGCTCCAAAATTTAGTGGAATGGCAATGTCAAAAACTGTCTGCAGTGCAGAACAGGACAGTCCCAGAACACGTGATAGTGGCTAGCCTCCTTGCTGCCACAATTTTTCCAATGGTTTGTATCTCCCTGTGAATAATGGACACTTTGACACGGTGGTTTGACAAAAAACGTGTCACATTCTCTCTCCGACCAAGTGACTTTGTAGTCCTCCACAGGGATGAACAAATATCTTCCCACTCTTTGTCCGTCATAACAAGACCACTCTCTCCCTCCCACTTATTTTTTTTTAATATATTTAGTAGAGTATTTGTCCAGATTAGAAATACATTGATATCATTTAGATATTATGCCCCTTGAAGTTCAGATTTATAAGCCCTAAAAAAAAATGGGAAAGAGAAGATAACCTTATTATCTTATTCACAAGGGTATTCTAACTGTTGGGGAAACTGTGGCAGCCAGGAGGAAAACCACTACCATGACTTTGGGACTGTCCTGTTGCTCAGAAATGTTGGATAGAGATCAACAATGTGCTGTAGACTGTCTAGTTGCCATCCCACTCAATTTTAAGAATTTGTCATTTGGGCCTCAAAAGTCCTGCCATGGATACAATGAACAATATCGTTGGAACGTACTTTTGGCTGCTGGAAAAAAGGCAATCACAAAGAAATGGATGGCACAGTTCACACCGATAATCAAAGACTGGACTGACATAGTGACAAACATTAGACAAATGGAAATGACATTTGGACTTAATTTGAAACTGGACACATTTTACAGACTTTAGAAAAGGTCGAACTCTTATTTTCAATCAGATATACCATGATTTTGTTTTGTGACTTTCTGTTTAGTTCACTTGTGTACTTTTTATTTAGGATCGTGGTCTGTTCTGGTATTCATGTTTCATTTTCTAAGAAAGTCCCTCTTCCTTCCGAGCTTCAAAAACACTCTGTTCTGAATGCCCTCAATAACTGACGTTTTCTTGATCTGTGACATGGCTCTGAGAATCTTCTCTACTGTTTTTAAGTCCAAAAAAACAGTTTCAGTGCATGCCAAGCTAGTATTTCAGAATTTCTCAAATCATGATCAGTACAATAGACCAATTGCTAAGACCAGAAAGTGAGAGACCAACTTGACATGCACTGAAATGTTTCAATTAAATTGTGTGTAATATGTTCCTTTTTAAATAAATGAGGCCAGCTAATCAGAATCAAGAATCGCGAGTCTGTTAGTGCTTTGGCTGAACAAATCTGTGCATGTAATGATGTGATGTGTGTTGCGGTTTTTACATTCAATGTTTTTTATATTTTTCATCCAATGTTCCTCTTTGTTCTGTTCTCTTTGTCAGGGTACTGAAGATGGGAACTTTGGGCTGGTACCATGATAATGTCCGCAACCGTTTCAAGCGATTTGGAAGTGCCAAAGTAATGAGGTCTCTATACAAAAGACTGAATGGAGATGGTCAGTGTCTTGTTTGCAGCAGTTGTTGTGCATGACTTGATCTGAGGGCAGTAGATCTAATATGACGAATGTCTGCTTCAGGCCGAGATGACGACACACAGAGTATGCCTGACGTTCGCTCATGTGAGTCACAAATATCTTTATCCAGAGATGATCCCAGGTTTGTGTCTCCTTTTTAGTGACACATTCTTTTCTCAATAAAAAACCATTGTGAATACTTACCCTCTCAGAGAAATACAGTCAAATTTGTAATGATTTATTTGATAGGGACAGTGCATATTCATAAACATGTAAATGTCAGAGAGTAAATATGACAGATTATAGCAAATATGCTATCATCTAAAAGGCTGGTTAAAAGTGCTCACAGACCAGGGTTTCCTTCATCCACAGTTTAAGGTGCAGTTTGAAAGTGGACAGTGATGGACATTCTGGACATTAACTCCTCCAAACCTTATGGAGACATCCTTCTATTTTAAAAGGTGCACAATGTAAGATTTTGGTGAAGGATTTGCTGCCTGCTGTGGCAGGTGGTCTTCCACCTGCTTGCTTTATGGCACAATGGCATATTCATGTATCTCCATGGAGTATTTACAGCCATAAAAATGCTTGTAATGGAATAAATTTAAGATAGATGCAGAAGTTTAAAACCTACTGTGAACAGTTCAGAACTATGACATCTGTATGCAGAATAGAAGGTTCGTAATTGTGTTTGAAACCACAGATTTATACAATGGAATTGATGAGGAGCATGCCGACATGGAGGCACAGAGATACAAAGCGGTAAGGCTTTGTCCATGGTTTTATGTAACCATTCTCTTTTACCCAACTTTTTCAAATTTAGTAACAATTTCTCTTGTATCTTTGTGCACAGATGAGGAAGAGTAAACGTCTGCTGTCTGTTCACCCCATGGACTTCGACAATGAGGAGTACTTCTCCTATTCACGGCGTCCCTCAGTCCAGGTGGGAGTACATCAACCTGATGTTAGAAACAGACACTTATTGTACGATTTGTCTAATTCCTTGTCCTTTAACCGTGTGCAATACTGTTGCACATGCTAAATGCTGACCAGCTTCTGATGTCCATTCTATTGCACCTGCACTTGATCTGTGTGTCGTGTGTCAGGGTTTTTTTTTTTTTTTTTTTGTTTTTTTTATAATGCTGCGATTTGTGACTGCAAGCCGATTTGCCTTTTAGAGGATAAATCATGTTTTCTGAACTGAACTAAACTGAAGTGTTAGGACAATGATGATACAGCTGTGGTAGGGAACCACAAGCTATGGACAAGAGATACAAAACAGGATGTGAGGTTGGAGTTTTAAAAACACACTAATCTTCTGAAATGGCAGCACAGATTTCCTGATACTGAGTGAGAGGCAATGAAGGTAGCTTGCGCACGTGCGGTGGAAAGAAAAAGTATTCCCATCTAAATGTTTGCTAATGTTAATTTATCTTAGCTTCTCAAAGAAAAAGGACTTTATAGGTGGCTATCTCCACCTTACTGAAATACTTGTGTCTCTGCAGCTAATGCAAGAGGATCGTGGTTACATGGACTACGATGTTTACAGCCACCGTGCACATCGGCGGAAAAGTCTGGATCGATACAATATGAGAGCAGGTCAGTTCCAGACGAAGGGCAGGAGGAGCGCGCGGTCAAGGAGTAAATCTCTTCTTTGTGCTTTTAGATGACTTTGGTGACAGTCGTATGGTCCGCACACGCTCTCTGTCCAAGATCTCGGCAGTGGCGCGGCAGCAGTATGTGGACACATCTGATGAAGAAGATCAGCGGTTTCCAGTTCACGGACCGTACCGCCGCAGGCAGAGCCGTGGCTCCCAGGAACAAGCCCCACCTGTAAGAACTACAGACTCTTATTTAGTCACTTCATTCATACACATTTAAAAACAACAGAGATGCGAGTTTAGAAAATATTACAATGTTTTTCCTCTATAAAACAGTAATTTCCTGGATTTTGGAGAGTTTGAGTCTTTTTTTTTGTTAAATCCTTGTGAATACTACTGATTTTGCATCATATGGGCACAAACAATTATCTTTCAGTGCCATAATAACAATACAGTTTACTGTAACCATTACTGTATTTTGGGTCAGATATGTAGTACACTAGTCTGTCCAGCCTCCACAATTTGGTCCATTTAACCCATTTGGTCAGATCACTGCATGTTAATTAACATACATGAAACACATGATGTAAACACGCCGGATTAGTCGTGGGCTAATTTTCATCCGTTGTCCCGCATTCACTCTCTCAACACACTTTCATTCATACAGATGTTTTTAGTGGTAGGGGAAACCGGAGTACCCGGAGTAAACCTACGCAGACACATGGGGGAACATGCAAACTCCACACAGAAAGGCCTTGCATCAGCTGGGGATCAATCCCAGGACCTTCTTGCTGTGAAGCGAGAGGGCTAACCGCTGTTGTGGAAAAACTTAAGTAATAGTTATCAAGAAATAAAGTAAAATAATAGAACAGAGTTTGTCTTGTTTCAAAAGTGAATAGTTTAATTCTGTTCAGAATCAGAAAGGGTTTATTGCCATTGTCGATGAACAAAATTCACAAACAGAGGAACTTGTCTCGGCCTTAAGGTGCAACATAAAACACTGAGCAATAATAAAACAACATATATTAAATCAAAAGGGCATGAATTAAGAAACAATTTAAAATGACTATAGTATAAAATAAAAATAAAATAGGTATTACTATGTACACGAGAGTTACAGTTAAACTTACAGTTGTAGTGCAGTGAGTGATGAAGAGTTACAGTTAAAGTGACAGGAGTTTTAAGAAGTGTTCATGAGTCCAACGGCAGAGGGAAAGAAACTATTCTTGTGGCGGGAGGTTCTGGTCCGGATGGACCGTAGCCTCCTGCCTGAGGGGAGTGGTTCAAATAGTCCCAGAGCCCTGAAGACGTACAAGTCCTGCAGAGATGGAAGTCTGCAGCCGATCACCTTCTCAGCAGAGCGCAAAATGCAAAATGAAGGGGGAGTCTGTCATGGTGAGGGGGGCTGGGGGTCTGTGACTTTCCTGAAGTCCACGATCATCTCTACTGTCTTCTGGGCGTCAGGTTGTTACCTGCTGCACCAGGACACCAGCCGGTCCACCTCCCTCCTGAAGACGGACTCATCCCCGTACAAGATGAGCCCGATGAGGGTGGTGTCGTCCGCAAACTTGATGAGTTTTACGGAGTTGTGGCTGGAGGTGCAGCAGTTTGTGTACAGGGAGAAGAGCAGAGGAGAAAGTACACAGCCCTGTGGAGAGCTCCGGTGCTGATAGTCCGAGTGTCTGAGACATTCTTCCCCAGCCGCACGCACTGCCTCCGATCCGTCAGGAAGTCAGTGATCCCCTGCAGGTGGAGTCAGGCACGTTGAGCTGGGAGAGCTTGTCCTGGAGCAGAGCAGGGAGGATGGTGTTGAACGCAGAGCTGAAGTCCACAAACAGGATCCTGGCGTAGGTTTCCGGGGAGTCCAGATGCTGCAGGATGAAGTGGAGTGCCAGGTTGATCAGAATCAGAAAATCAGAAAGGGGTTTATTGCAATTGTCAATGAACAAACTTCACAGACTTAGGAACTTGTCTCGGCCTTGAAGGTGCAACACAAAACACTGAGCAATAATAAAACAACATATATTCAGTCAAACAAAAGGGCATGCATTTAAGGGACAATTTTAAAATGATATAGTATGAAATAAAATAAAAAAATAAAAATAAAAATAAAAATAAAATAAAAATAAAAATAAAAATAAAAATGGCATTGCTATGTACACAAGTTTACAGTTAAGTTTAAAGTTGTAGTTCAGAAAGTGACAGTGCAGTGAGTGTATGAATAGTTGCAGTTCACAAAATGTTCCAAGATGGCGCCGCAGACGGATGCCCTGGCCTTTAGGTGCCCTTTGTTATGTCTGTTTTTGTTCGCAAATTGTGTGTCTGCGTGCTCTTACACCCGTGAAGAGCTCTTGTCCTTCCGAACCACAACTCCTACGGACCTAGTTCCAGTTTTTTTTAGCTTCTGCTGCTGAATTAGCCCTTCTTTTGGCTAAAAGAAAAAGAGTGAGACGCCGCAGGCGAGGTAAACGTGCCGGGGTCCTCGTACGGCTCAGGAGACGCGGTACACGGACGCCCTTACCTGGGATTTTCCTCTCCAACGTTCGCTCACTCTCCAACAAAATGGACGAACTGGCGCTGCTGATGAGACGAAACAGAGACTTTTCTTCATCTCCTGTTTTTGTGCTTCACGGAGACGTGGCTCAGCGAGCCGATCCCGGACGGCGCCGTACAGATCGAGGGGTTTCGCCTCTTTCGTGCGGATCGTCATAAAGGTCTCTCCGGGGGTAAAACACGCGGCGGAGGAGTCTGTTTTTACATCAACAACGCCTGGTCTTCAGATGTGACTGTGATCTCCAAACACTGCTCTCCTGATCTGGAATATCTCTTCATTAACTGCAAACCATTCTACTCGCCACGTGAGTTCGCCTCATTCATTCTGGCTGTTGTTTACATCCCACTGAGCGCAAACGTGCACGTGGCACAGAGCGCGCTCGCGGACCAGATTCTGAGTGTGGAGCGGACCTTCCCGGACTCCTTGTGTATTATCCTGGGTGATTTTAACAAGGGGAATCTCAGCCACGAACTACCAAAGTACAGACAGTTTATTAAAGTTCCGACCAGAGAGCAGAACACGTTGGATCACTGTTACACAACAGTCAGTAACGCCTTCCGCGCCGTGGCTCGCGCTGCTCTCGGCTTTTCAGATCACGCCATGGTTCACCTGATCCCACGTACAGACAGAAGCTGAAGCTCTCCAAACCTGCAGTGAGGAAATCTAAGAAGTGGACCAAGTGAGGGACCCTGGAGGAGCTATACGCGTGTTTGGACATTACAGACTGGGAGGTCTTCAGAGCTGCCACAGAGAGTTTGGATGAGTACACGGACACTGTGACGTCATACATTCGATTCTGTGAGGACAGCATCATACCAACACAAACCAAAGTCACTTTCAACAATGACAAACCCTGGTTCACTCCAAAACTGAGGCAGTTAAGGCAGCAGAAGGAGGCAGCGCACAAGGGCTGGAGACAGGGGGCGCTACAAAGATGCAAAGTATGGATTTAGCAAAGAGGTTTCTCGAGCGAGATCACAGTACAATACGCGTCTGAAGCAGCAGTTCTCTGACAACAACCCCGCCTCCGTGTGGAGGGGGCTCCGGCTTCTCAACCACAAGCCCCGAGCCCCCCCTGCTGCAGACAATCGAAAACTGGCTGAGCAACTTAACACCTTCTACTCCAGGTTTGATGTGACCACCCCCTCCCCCACGGTGGCCACCTCCGCCAACCCAAACCTGGTCCCCCCCACCTCCCCCACCACTCTCTCAGTTCAGGAACAGGATGTTCACAGGCTATTTCGGAAATCCAACCCCGAAAAGCTGCTGGACCAGACGGCGTCTCTGCCGCTACATTAAGACATTGCGCAGGAGAGTTAACCCCCGTCTTCACAGACATTTTTAACACCTCCCTGGGGGTCATGCCACGTCCCAGCCTGCTTCAAGTCTGCCATCATTGTCCCTGTCCCCAAGAAGCCCCGGATCACTGGACTTAATGACTACAGGCCTGTGGCGCTGACGTCTGTAGTCATGAAGTCATTTGAACGCCTGGTCTTGCCCCACCTCAAGTCCTTCACCTCCTCCCTGCTGGACCCCTGCAGTTCGCCTACAGAGCCAACAGGTCTGTAGACGACACCATCAACCTGGCACTCCACTTCATCCTGCAGCATCTGGACTCCCCGGGAACCTACGCCAGGATCCTGTTTGTGGACTTCAGCTCTGCTTTCAACACCATCCTCCCTGCTCTGCTCCAGGACAAGCTCTCCCAGCTCAACGTGCCTGACTCCACCTGCAGGTGGATCACTGACTTCCTGACGGATCGGAGGCAGTGCGTGCGGCTGGGGAAGAATGTCTCAGACACTCGGACTATCAGCACAGGAGCTCCACAGGGCTGTGTACTTTCTCCTCTGCTCTTCTCCCTGTACACAAACTGCTGCACCTCCAGCCACGACTCCGTAAAACTGATCAAGTTTGCGGACGACACCACCCTCATCGGGCTCATCTCGGACGGGGATGAGTCTGTCTACAGGAGGGAGGTGGACCGGCTGGTGTCCTGGTGCAGCGGTAACAACCTGGAGTTCAACGCCCAGAAGACAGTGGAGATGATCGTGGACTTCAGGAAAGTCACAGCCCCCCAGCCCCCCCCTCATCATGACAGACTCCCCCATCACCACCGTGGACTCCTTCCGCTTCCTGGGCACCACCATCACCCAGGACCTCAAGTGGGAGCCCTCCATCAGCTCCCTCATCAAGAAGGCCCAGCAGAGGATGTACTTCCTGCGGCAGCTGAGGAAAGCCAAGCTGCCAGTGCAGATGATGGTGCAGTTCTACACGGCCATCATTGAGTCCATCCTCACCTCCTCCATCACCGTGTGGTACGCTGGAGCACAGCCAGACAAACAGTACACAGCCAGGGACAAACAGAGACTACAGCGCATTGTGCGTTCTGCTGAGAAGGTGATCGGCTGCAGACTTCCATCTCTGCAGGACCTGTACGTCTCAGGGCTCTGGGACGAGCAGGTCGGATCACAGCTGACCCTTCTCACCCTGGACATGGTCTATTTGAACCACTCCCCTCAGGCAGGAGGCTACGGTCCATCCGGACCAGAACCTCCCGCCACAAGAATAGTTTCTTTCCCTCTGCCGTTGGACTCATGAACACTTCTAAACACTGTCACCGCAGAACTATACTTATTTGCAATTTTTAGATGGTAAAAACTTTATTGATTGACTGTTAAAATTCAAGTCTGAGTCCATTTTAGATTTCTACTTGATTTGTAGGTTTTAGAGAGAGACTCTGGAGTGACTGCTAACACTTTCTCTTTGTTTCTGTGGGCCAAAGACGATGATTTCAGTCTTGTCTGAGTTCAGCTGGAGAAAGTTGATTTTGCATCCACACACTGATCTGTTGGATGCAGTGACAGAGTGAATCCACTGGTCCATATTCTCCTGCCGTCAGTGAAACATAGATTTGAGTGTCGTCTACATAATTGTGATAGGACACATTTTCGCTGCGTATCAACTGAACTAACGGCAGCATGTAGAGGTTGAACAGAAGGGGTCCCAGGATTGTCCCTTGGGGAACCCCACAGGTCAGGGGCATCTGGTCTGAGACACAGTTACCTATTTCAACAAAGTACTTCCTGTCTTCCAGATAGGACTTTAACCAGTTTAGGGCAGTGCCAGTGATTCCCACCCAGTCCTCTAGTCTCTGTAAGAGGGTCCCATGATCGACAGTGTCAAAAGCAGCACTCAGATCTAACAGAATTAAGACTGAGGCTTTGCCCGCGTCAGTGTTCAGAAGGATGTCATTTGTCACCTTGACAACAGCAGTCTCAGTGCTGTGATGAAGTCTAAAACCTGACTGGAAAACATCAAATGAGATGCTTATTAAGAGGAAATCAGTGAGCTGTTGGTAAACAACCTTTTCAAGGGTTTGCCCCAAAATGGCAGATTAGAGATGGGCCGGTAATTACTCAGTACTGCGGCATCAAGACTGCTCTTCTTTAGGAGAGGCTTTATGACCGCAGTTTTTCAAAGACATTAGGAATGTTCCAGATTGAAGCGACATGTTAACTATTTGAGTGAGTGGTGCTAACAAACTGTTCAGCACAGACTTTAGAAATCTGGTGGGTAACACATCGAGGCAGCATGTAGATGAACTCAGACTGGTGATGCTCTCCTGGACAGTTTTGTCAGTTACAGGTGCAAAGTGAGTCAGCTCTAAGTGTGTAGGTGGTTTGAGGGTTGTCATTTTTGTTGGAATGTATAGCATTTTTTAATGCTATACAGTGTATAGTATACATAGAGGATAATGCAAAGTCATTACATTTGGATGTGGAAATTAGTTCTAACAGCAGCAGGGTGCGTTAATCAGTTTACTGTGAAAAACAGGGCACGCGAGTTGTTTCTGCAGTTTCTAATCATTTAAAAAAACCTGTGGGTAACTTTTTTTTTTCCCTTGTATTTCGGATTCAAACAAATTCCTGTGTTTTGTCAAGCCATGTTTCTGTTAAAAACATCAAATCAAGATTATAAGAAGAAATACATTTATTAATTTCAGAAATGACTTGTTACATAAGGATCTGACATTTAGCACATCAAGTTTCAGACTAGTCTCTGTGGGACTGGATGTTATCTTTTCACAGGGAATATGAATCAAATTTCTCAGATTGGGTAGCCTGACTCACCTTTTTTTTTTAATCATCTGTGTGATGTGATTACAGAAATAGCACTAGGAGTTGTTACAAATGCCCCGGGTTGGTTTAATTTTTATCGAGACTATAAGTTCCAGCAACTCTGAGACCCAATGCATCCTTACTATAGGAGATACCAGGTGAAATGCCGGGAGTTATAGGTGCTTGTGTGGTGTAGCAGGAGTCGAGGACACAGGTTTGTGTGCGAAAGAGTTCATCATTGTTGATATCAGAACTCTTGATCTTGCTATATTAGGCATTAAGGCTTCCACTCACGCCTGTTTTTATCAGACTTTCAAGATGGCTGGGAAGACCCCTGGGTGAGAGTGGAGATGTAAATGAGAGTGAGGAATCTGTAGTGGGAATAGATGTTGCAGGGGGATCCAGGGCTGCTCTGAGGGCAGGGGCGATGGCGGGGATACTGCCGGGCCTGTCACAGATGGGTCCAAGGCCTTTGATGAGAACCCTGCGGGAAAGAACTTAAATGACTCCTACGCTGGCCGTGGTGAAGATTGTTGTGGTGCTGCTGGAGTTAAATTCTTTGCTGGTGGTGGTGGAGCGGCTGCTAATGAATCCTTTGGTAGAGGTTGTGGTTGTGGTGCTACTGATTTTGAAACATTGGCTCGGTCTTTGCCTGATGGGGCAGAATTTTTCTCTCATTCCTCTCTTCTCTAACTATCTGCTTAGGACCCTGTCGAGGCCCAGTCCAATGCCTCAGAGCGTGGTCACTCCACATCTACAGTGGTGTGGCCATTTTCTCTAAACAGGTTCTCTCTGGTTTCCAGAATAGATAGAAGTTCTCAATGTAGTGCATTGAGAACTGCTAAAGCTGAAGCAGCCGGCTAAGAGATCCACTTACGAATGTTTTGATTTCCATTTTATCAAGCACGTCGAATAACTCCAAGAAGTCACTTTTCAAAACTTCAGTCTGTTCCAGTCATATATCCACTGCACCCACGTGCACAATCAGCTGTTTAACTCCTTGAAGTGTGGCCAAAGCATTTAGGAGGAGTGACGTTATCTCAGACATAGTGATGCTGGGAGATGAATGTGTTTGCATTTTTTCGTGCATCACGTGACTTATCGCACCTATCAGAGCCGTCACTGGGACCGTGACGTTTGGCACAGATTCTCTCCGTCTGTTGGCCACATCATGGCTCATATTTTTTCTTTGTTCATTTACTTTAGTCTCTGAAAGTGGTAAAACTGTATTTAATCTGTTTGTAAACTGTATTTTCGGTGACTTTACATTATCTTTGTATCGTTTAGGCTTTGCACCGAGTTTGTTCCAAGAAACAGGCTGGTTAGACAGTTTTGTGAACGACTCAGAGTCACTACAGTTTAGGTTTAAAGTGGCAGTTTTTCTTGTAAAAATGGTGGTCTTCTTACCACTGGATGATACTGGAATCGTATCGTGGCTTCCAAAGCCAATATCCGTAATTTCCGACAGCATTCACAAGAATTTGTTTCCCTTCTCCCGGATGTTGTTAAAACTGTAAAAAAAATAATAATCTTAGAATCCTTGTTTTACTTAACTATGACTTAAAAAGTCATAGTTAAAAATGTTTGGAAGACAAAAACTGATTAAAAAGCTAAATAAATAAGGAAAGCAGCTATAGCAAGCAGGAGCAAGCAGGAAAGCGTCAGCACTCTTCGGAAGCAGGAAGTAATAGCTTGATGTTGCCAAGTGATAACAACATCAGGAAAAAGGAACACAAGAAACTGGAGAAATACCAAGGGCTCAGAGAGGAGCTGGAGAAAGCGTGGAAGATAAAGGCGAAAATGGTGCCTGTGTTCATCGGGAGGCAGTGACCCCCAAACTTGAAGAGTGGCTACTGCAGATCCCTGGAAAAACATCAGGCATCTCAGTCTAGCAAAGTGCAGTGGTAGAAGCAGCAAAGATACTATGCAGAACCCTCAAGCTCCCAGGCCTCTGGTAGAGGACCCGGGCTTAGAAAAATGGGACGAGACCACCCGTGGAGGGTGAGAAGGGAAATCCACCCATTCTGAGAGCTGGAAAATAAAAATTGAATTGAAAATGTTTTAAAAATTTGACTGAAAAACTCAACTTTGCTCAGAATTGTCCAACATTACCGTCACTCACAGGTTAATGTCTTTAATGGGTGTTTCTGTTGCAGATAACTGAACTCAGCAAGCGAATGTTTGCCATTGAGAATCTTCTCACTCGCCTGGAGGAGAAGATAGGGCCTGAGGACCAGGTATAACCAAAATTACAAAACTACTAGCATCCATGCCATTCCCCTAAAATGTGGTCTTATAATAATGGTCCTGGACTCTGCACACACATACACATTAGAACAAAGGTTTTACTCAATGATCAGAGGCTCATTTATTAATTTAGATATCATTTATTTGTTTACTGGTTTTACTTTCTTATATACTTATATAGTACCGTTTCAGATTAAACCCACATATCCTGTCCCCATGAGCGCTGTGTTCTCAAATGTATTTCACTGATTCTTATTAAGCTCTCAGCCCTAATCAGAACTGTCCAAGCATTCATGACACTTTCATGCCGGCAAAGGATTCTGACCAAACAATGAAGTGTGGTGGAGACTAAACAGCTGGTCCAGGAAGGGACTTTATTTTTTTTCTGAGTCAGCATGGCCAGAATGCAGACAACCAGATAACATCTGCCAGGCTGTCACCTGCATTGTCAATATTTATCCGATTGCTTGTTTAACTTAAACACCTTCTTATACTGGTGTGCATGGCATTTTATTATCTTTGTCTACATATCCTTGTCCATTTATTAGATTTTGAAACAGGCCATTATGTGGGTGTGTAACAAAGAACCAGTTTGTTGCCACTAGCACTTTTCACTATTTGCACTTTAAATTACATTTGGCACTTTAATTGTGCACAGCACTTTAAGCATCAATTTGCACTTTCAAAAACACAATTGCACAACATTGATTTTAAATATTTATTGAAGTAATGTCTGTCCTTTTTTATCCCATTTTTAGATCTGGTGCACAGGGGCACTTTAGTCTAAGCCGTCTGTCCTGGAGGGAAAAGGGAGACACATTAAATTAGGTCAATTGGATATGTGCAATATATATAGTGCAATATTTATTTAAGGATGTTTAGGCGTTTGTGTGTTAATGTGGTTTTTAGTGTTTTGGTGAATTGGTAAATGTTTACTCACCTCCTCTGTTCTTATGTCCAGGAGTCAGAGGGTTCCCTCTGGAAACGAGCTCCCTTATAAGGGCTCCCGGCTGGACCAAGGCAGAGGAGGTGTAGGGGAGCATGATGGGGCTTGTACAGGGGTTTAAGGGTTTTTATCCTTGTTAGGTGTTAGTTTTAGGGTTTTATGTATATATTTGTGTGCATTTGTGTGGGTATGGGTTGTGTGTTTTTATGAAAGTTTGTATGAGCTATTGATAATTATAACATCCCTGTCAATTCTCTGTGGTGTTGTCCAATGGGATGAACAGGATAAAAGGCGCCTGGAACATCAGTCCTTGTTCTGCTGCTGGAGAAGACACAGCACCTTAGACGTGACGGCAAGGCAGTTCCGTTTCCGGTGATAGGACGCGGGATATTCAAGCTTTGTTTAGGAAATCGTTAATAATAGTTATTGATATTAAAAAACTCGCAAGATTTTGGTGTGAAACGATCGGATGAAGACCTAAAACTGTACTCATCGACAGGGAGTAAGCGTCGAGGGGCGACCCGAGATGGGAAACCACGAGAACTGCTGAAATCACTTCTGTCAGAGACTACGGCGGGTAGGCACAGCTGTGCTGTGAATGGGCCAGAGTGGGAACAGAATACTGGAAGTCAAGTGGTTAGTGCGAGCAAGACAGGGGACGGGTTGAGGGGGAGAATGAGTAATAAAAGACGGCAGTCAATGCCGGAGGGGGGACTAAGGGGAGAGTGGTGGGATCTGAAGAGAGAAAGGTGGAAATGGAGAAATGAGGAGCAAAGATAATTTAAATAATTGTGAGATTTGGGGAGTGTGGCGGGACTCTCTTCAAAATTAAGGCGAAGTCGAATTTCCAAGTGCTCCGGTGCTATTTATTGTGCCAATCCCCAAGTGCAACAATGACCAAAATATTTACAGTGAAAAAAAAGAGCAGTGTCCAAAAATACATAGATACAGCATTACCAGGTTCAAACATAAAGTTCAGCTTTAACTTTAACTTATCCCAATCTCTTTCTCTTCTTTCTCTTTCTCGCACCCCTGTTACCTGCACTGTAACCGGTGCCCGACTCACCCCCAGGCCAAAAGCGGCTCCCTTTATGTGTCACTTGCCCCTCCCACTGCAGCAACACGGCCGAAACGCGGAACAGCGCCTATTTAAACATACCAGGAAATACTGGCTCGGTTTCGGTCCAACGCTCCGCATCGGAGGAGCGAGGCTTAAAATCAACATGGTAAGAGCTGGCGTGTATGATTACGAATTGTTCTAACGCGCGCAAGTGTGCACCCTTGGCGAATTAGTGTCAGAGGAGTACGAGGAAGTATGTGAATGATGCGTGTGGTGCGAATGAATGAAACAGGGGGGGGAAGCGGGAATGAACGAGTGTGTGTTGGTCTGTGCGTCGCGGGCATGAACGGGCTCCGCACTTGTGCAAACGGCGACTAGAACCTCTGACGGACTGGCTCCGTCACATTATCCCTTCCCCTCCGGAAGGTTGGCACCTGTGGGGCAACCTGGACAGGTAATCAGCCACAATGTTTCATCTTCTGCCGGCACGGTGACGGATGGAGAATCTGAAAGGCTGAAGGGCAAAGGTACCCATCTGGTTAGGCGACTATTGTGATCCTTCATGGTGTTGATCCACGTCAGGGCACGATGATCAGTTTCCAGATCAAACTCTCGTCCTAGCAGTAGTAGCGCAAGCTCTCTCAACGTCCATTTGATGGCAAGGCCCTCTTCTCAACAGCAGAGTTAGCGGGTCTCGCGTGGCTGGAGTTTGCGACTCAGGTACAGTATTGGACGCTCCTCTCCAGGTTTCCCCCTGAGCCAGGACTGCTCCGAGGCCAACCATAGAGGCATCCACCTGTACCAAGAAGCGCGTTGGTGAAGTCTGGACTCTTCAACACAGGAGACGAGCACAAGTGGGCTTTAAGGGTGGTGAAAGCAGTCTCGCAATCTTCTGTCCAGATGACTGGATTTCGCTTGTCCTTGGTTGGTGAGATGCAGTGAGCGGAGCGGCAATGGTTGCAAACTGTGGAAACAAAACCGTCGGTACCATCCAGCTAACCCCAGAAAGGACCGCACCTCTTTCTTAGTACGTGGCCTCGGAGACCTCAGGACACGCCTCGACCTTGTCGACTTGAGGCCTCACCTCCCCTCGACCCATCTGGTAACCGAGGTAGCGTGTTTCCTGCCGAGCCACTCACATTTTGCCGGATTCAGCGTTAGACCGGCGCTCGCTGGATCTGCTTCAGAACTTGGGAGAGTGTTCGGACATGATCATCCCAAGTCTCGCTGAAGATGACGAACATCGTCGAGATAAGCCTGCGCCTGGAAATGCTCACAGCCCGTGGAGAACTCGATCCATCAGACGTTGAAACGTGGCGGGTGCTCCATGTAGCCCGAACGGCATCACCAGTAAAACTGAAACAGCCAGCGCCGGTGTTTGGAATGCTGTGTAGGGACGTGAGGACTCCTCGAGGGGCACTTGCCAGTATCCTTTACAAAGGTCCAATGTGGTGGATGTACTTGGCTGAACCAATCTTCTCCAGCAGGTCATCAATCCTTGGCATTGGGTATGCGTCAAACTCTGACACAGAGTTCCAGTTTCCGGAAAGTCGATGCATATCCCTGAGTGATCCGTCTTTTCTTGACAAACAATCACTACACGAGCCTGCTTCCATTCAGAGTTTGGATGGTTCAAATTACAACCCAGTCTCACCAGCATTTCCCTTGATCTCCTCTTGGAGCTTCCCAACAAGCTGCTGTGGAAACCCGATAAGGCCGCTGTCGAAATTGGTTCGATCCGTTCTTCAGGCGGATGACATGTTCCACGACTGTAGTTCTTCCAGGAACTGGCACGGAACAGCGAGGACACTTCCTTGAAGAATCTGGTGTAGATTTGTGGCTTGCTCAGGAGGGAGATGAAACCAGCAAAGGGCAGCAGTGTTTGGTCAGTCCGCTCCAGTCCCATGTCCGGCTCGTCCCCGTCCTCATCTTCCTCCACTTTCCTGACCAAAAGGACTTTTTGTTGGAGCTTGGACTGGACGTTCTCTCCACAGCTTCAGGAGGTTGACATGGTACGTCTGTTTAGTCTTCTTTTTCTCCGGATGTAGAACTTCGTAGGTGACTGGCCCCATCCTTGCGTGTTACAGTGTATGGGCCCTGCCATTTTGCCAAAAGTTTTATGGTGGAGGATGGCAGAAGAAGCAGCACCTTCTGACCAGGTTGGAACACACGACTGCCGCGGGCTTGGCGGTCGTACCAGGTCTTTCTGGGCTTTTTGAGCACCTTGCAAGTTTCTTTTCTGCCTCCTCTAAGTACTCCATGGACAGTCTCTCTCCTCATTTCAAGTACAAACTTGACAATGGCTCCGGTCACTTTGGAGTGCTGGGGGCCCCTCCCATTGTTTGCGGAGAAGGTCCAACGGCCCCTGAACATCCCAGCCATACAACAGCTTCAAATGGAAGAGAAAATCCAGTTGACGCCTGTGCGGACCTCTCGATAGGCAAACAAAACAAAAGGGTAGCCAGCAGTCCCAGTCTTTGCCGGTATCACCCCCCCCCCCCTTCCACAAACTTCTGGAAGCATCCGCTTCAGCGATTTGATTAAACCTCTCAACTAGTTCCATCCAGTTTGTGGATGGTACGGGTGCGTTTTGATGGATGTAATTCTCCAAGTTGGCTGCTGCGAACAGAGGTGCATCAGACGAGACGTGAAGTTTGTGCCTTGGTCCGTGAGAATCTCATCGGGCTAATCCCAACCCTGGAGAACAGCTGGACAAGCGCTCGAAGGACAGCAGGCGCAGTGATGGTTCTCAGCGGAAAAGACTCTGGAAATCTGGTGCGCTATAGTCCTGAAATGACAAGGATGTATTGATGTCCACTGCTGCTCTTCCACCAGGGCCCCACAATGTCCATAGGCAATCCTTGCGTGAAAGGGAGTGGAGATAACTGGAAGAGGCTGCAAAAAGGCACGGTCAGAGAACTTCGCGCACAGCGACATGTTTTCTGACACACAGGACAATGTTGTACAGTATTTGGTGAATGTCGGCATACTATGGAGCGGCCATATAAAATCTTGGAACTGACGCGTAGGAATGTTTTGTGACGACCGTATGGGTGGGAAACGCTGACCATAGGAACTGTGTGTGCTAAATGCATGACTAGGGTCCTACAGCTAAAGGGGAAAAACAAGACGTTTACACTCATTACCAACAATGTACAACACCACCATTGTCAATAATAAACTTCTCTTGACCCAGACAACCCTTGTGTTTTCTTTCCCCACCTTTAGCAAAAACAGGACATTTCAAAGTGCATATCATTGCTTGTTGCAACACAAGAAACATTTCAGGCACATCCACCACAAAAGAATTCAGAATTTTTCAGGATTTACAGACCACATTTGTTTTTCAAACCGCTCGCCTGAATTCGCCGGATTTTCTTGGCCCATGGTTGGTGCCACCCTCACACAGACTACTGTCCAAGTCTGGTAGAGGTTGGACGCTGGCTTTTCATACTTCGTTGCCCGGGTGAGAACCGGATCATTATGACAAATTTCCACCACAGTCATCATTCTCCTTCCAGCAATCAACTTTCCCAGACAACAGGTCCATACAGAAAAAGGATAAGTCCCAACCGAGAATAGCAAGCCACAGGTAAGTTCTCTACTACTCCCACAGTCACAAGGTAGGGTTGGTCTGCAACAGTCACGGTTAACCTCCACAGTAGGAATAGGGGTGGCTGTCCCGTGCACACACAAAATGGTCCCACTTGTCTTTGCCATAGTCCAGTACTGCTAACTGCGCACTTGAGCTACGTTTAATCAGGGAAGTGAAACTACCAGTGTCCAGCAACGCAGTAAACCTCTTGGCCATTAATTAGTACCATTTTTAGAGCGTTGTACTGCACTGTCAGTCTCACTACGCCCTCCTGCGTCTTGGAGATAGCACGCTCGCCGCTAACTTTAGCCTTTACGGACTGGGCTAAACTGAGGCTTTGTGCCCAGGCTTGTTGGGCAGGAAAAGGCAGATAAACTCCTTACCAGGTTCGGTTGTTGGTTTGGGGCAGAAATTGATGGTACCTGACAGAGTCTTGGTTGGTCTCACGTCTGGCAGGTCTTGGAAAAAATTATTTGAAAAGCTGGTGCACACGCTGGGGAATGCTTGTGGTTAACGGGCAGCAGGTCCTCCTTTCGAGCGTTGAGATAAACTGCACGGCCAACTTGGCAGCCGGTAAATCCGTCGGCTGGCTCATGTTCCTTCACCCAGGTCCTCACTCTCAAAGGGAAACACCCGCAAGGAAGCTGCTTCCACTGAATGATCGCTTCCTCCTGATTTCCTCGCCTGCTGAGCGTTCATCTGGTCTTATCCAGCGGCGATAAAAGTCCTCTGAGGCGGTTGATAGGATCTCCGTGGGGCTTTCACACCATGTGGCAGACGCTGGTGGCGGCGAAACTGCTGCCGGTAAGTTATTCAGGTGAAATTGTCGAATTTGGCCAGCAGGGCTGCCTTTCAGGTCCACGTTAAACAGTGGGCTCTCCTCCTCATCCATAGCCAGAGCTTAGGACCTCCAGTCCCTTCCCTGTCAGTAAGGGTACAAGTCCGACACGCCCCACTCGTCTTCTGGCCCCTCCAAGGTTCTATGCTACTCCGCTCGAAACCGTAGCAAATAATTTTTCCCATGTCGCTCACCACCTCTTGATTATTGTTGGATTTTTGGGCTCACTGTAATGTCTCCATTCAGGTCTTGGCTCTGTCCTCAGGTTTCAGGTGCTTGGCGCTGCGGGACTCAGTCAACATCATCGATCTCCATGGGACTTCCCATGAAACACCGACCTCTGTCCACTCAGGTGTTGGCAGTCCCATCCTTGGGCTGCTGGTTGTCACCTAGATGTCGGGGTAAGCGACCTGTGATGTGGCAGAGCAGGTTTGGCGCTGGAACGAGGTCTTCTAGGAGCTGGCTGAGAAGTGGCTGCATGATTGACTCACACGCTCCATTCAGCAGCAGGAAAGAGAGGCTCTCAATCCCGGCAGTTCGGCCAGCAAGCCTTCTTCCCGGCGCTGCTGTCCTGCGAGAAAAGTTCTCATCAGCGCCACCATGTCCTGACCTGCGTTCAGATGATGGCCTGGTTTCCTCCTCCCACTCTTCATCCTGATCCGCTCTCCCATACTGGATCTGGAGCTCCTGCCCCCTCTGGCTTGTCGCTCAACGCATTGTGAACCTCAGACCGCTGCGCTTCGGTTGGCGAGGACCTTTTCCGACTTGCCATCCCACTTCTGACACCAAATTGTGGCGGGACTCTCTTCAAAAATTAGGCGAAGTCGAACTTCTCCAAAGTGCTAGTCCGGTGCTATTATATTGTGCAATCCCAAGTCATACAATTGACCAAAATATTACCAGTGAAAAAAGAGCAAGTGTCCAAAAAATACAATAGATACGCATTAACCAGGTTCAACATAAAGTTCAGCTTTAACTTTTACTTTCCAAATCTCTTCTCTCTTCTCTTTCCTCGGCACACCCTGTTACGTGCACTGTAATCCGGTGCCGACTCACACCACCCAGGCCAAAAGCGGCTCCCTTTATGTGTCAACTTTGCCCTCCCACTGAGGACAAACACGGCGCGAAACAGCGCCTAATTTAACATAAGCAGGAAATACTGGCTCGGTTTCGGTCCAACGTCGCCGCATCGGAGGAGCGAGGCTTAAAATCAAACATGGTAAGAGACTGGTGTTGTATGATTTACGAATGATTCTAGACGCGCGCAAGTGTGCACCCTTGGCGAATTAGTGTCAGAGTAAGTACGGGGAAGGTATGTGAATGATGCGTTGTGGTGGCGAAATGAATGAACATGGGGGGGGAAGCGGGGAAATGAACGAGTGTGTGTTGGTCTTGCGTGCGGGCATGAAGGGCTCCGCACGTTGTGCAAACGGCGACTAGAACCTCTGACGGACTGGCTCCGTCACGGGAGAAAATGGGATTCAATTCAAATTAGTCAGTGGCTAACAACAATCTGAAGAATCAAGTAATTAGAGATCAGCAAAGATTCTGGGGGATGGAAATCTAATGATAATTTTTAAAACGGAAGAACAAAGGGGCAGGGCATGCAGGCTGAAGGAAATAGGGAGGCATAAAGTGACAAGTGTGAGTTGTATTGCAAAGGGAAAAGGAGGTGTGTGCGGTGTGGGGAAGACCATGAGTACGAGCAGTGTGAGAAAGCCAAGCCGCCAAAGTGTTTGTGCTTGTGGTGGAAGCCACCGTGTGGCGTATGGTGGTGTGAGGTGAAAAGAGCGGTGTTGGTCCAGCAGGTCAGAGTGCAGGATAAGCTCTCATACGCTGAAGCAGCTAAAGTGGTCAAGCAAAGACATGAAACCAGGTGCCCTCAGATAGTGGCGGGGCCCGACAGTACCAGCTGTGCCAACAGCTCCAGCAGAGTCCCCAGAGTCAAACAGGGAGTTTGTAAAACGAATTTATAGCAGGAGTGGTCAGTGCAACAAAGAAAATAAAACCCAAAACTGAGAGAATTCAGGTTATCGTCAAAGCAGCAGTGAGTCACCTAAAAAGTGATGATCTTAAATGGGAAGAAGTCAGGGATGAGGATGAGGCTGAGAAAGACTATAGACTGTTATGGTTTTAATTATTCATTAGAATGCAAGAAACTTAATCTACAATGGTCAAGAACTCAAATGGTTTATCGCTCAATTATCTAATGCACCAGACATTATTTGTGTGCAGGAGTCATGGTTAAAACCTGAGTTAGATTTTAGAATTGTGAATTACACTGCTATTAGGGGTGACAGGGTGGAAGGTAGTGGAGGGGGCGTGTCACTTTTCATTAAAGAAAATACAGCTTTTAGAGTGGTTTGAAAGGGGAAGGAAGAGGAATTTATTGTAGTTGAAGTCTGGGTAAAAGGTCGAGTAATTACTGTTATAATTTTGTATAATCCGTGTGAGAGACTGCAGTTAGATAAACTTAAATACTAGGGGGGAGTAGTAATAATATAGTGTGGTGTGGGGATTTTCATTCACATAACACTTCATGGGGGACAGAAGGATACAAATGAGGAGATTGTACAACAGTTCTTGCAGGATAATAATTTGGTATGTATAAATGATGGAAGGAGGACACGGATAGACATCCACACAGGGAGAAGCTCCGTTTTGGATCCAACACTGGTATCAAGAGATCTTGCTGGGATTTGTGAGTGGGATGTGAGGGAAGAGTCGACCATTTTCCAATTTTTTGCACAATAAGTATAAATAGGGAAGCAAGCGGAGGTGAAAAGCAGGAGAGGTGGGTGTTCAGTAAGGCTAAGTGGGATATATTCAACTAAGCATGTGAGAGGGGTATAGAGGAGGTCAATTTAGGTTTAAATATAGAGGGGGTGGATTCAAAATACAGAGGTAGTGATGAGAGCTGCTAATTTGGCAATTCCAAAAAGTAAGGGGAGAATGAGTAAGAAGGCAGTCCCCTGGTGGACAGAGGAGTGTACTGAGGCAGTAAAGGTGAGAAATAGAAGTCGCAGAGAGTTGGAGAGAACACACAATTTCCAGAAGTTATTAGAATATAAAAGAGCTCAGGCACAGGTAAGAAAAGGAAGCTGGAGTGGATATTGTGACACAATAGGTAGGACTACTCCTCTGGGAAATGTACAGGGAATGATTAGGAAGATGAGCGGGGTTAGAGAGAGGACGAGTCCAATTCTTACGCAAGGGGAGGTAACTGCTGTGTCGAGAAGAGAAGACTGACCTTACGGTCCAAACATTAGCAAAAAAAGGGAGGTAAGTTACTTAGTAGCTGGAAAGAAGCTGTGATTATTCCTATTATCAAGCCAGGGAAAGATCCAACAAACCCATCAAGTTACAGACCTATTGCTCTTACTTCACATGTTGGTAAAGGATAATTACGGTGAGAATAACATTCCACATTGAAAGTAAGGGGCTGTTCTCACCATTTCAGAATGGGTTTAGGAAAGGGAGGGGAACGATGGATCCAGCTGTGTGTCTAGAGACGGACATCAGAAAAGCTCAGCTGATAAGGAGGTAGTGCTAGCCGTTTTCTTTGATATATAGAGAAGGCGTATGATATGGTATGGAAGGAGGGTCTATTAATAAAGTTATTTAAAATGGGACATAGAAGTAGGGCATTTAATTGGATTAAAAATGTTCTATTTGAAAGAGTTATTCAAATTCAGATGAGAACTGCGTTATCAAATAAGTATAAGGTGGAGAATGGTACTCCTCAAGGCAGCATTATGAGTCCACTTTTGTTTTTAATCATGGTCAATGATGTTTTAGTAATATTGAGCGAGATATTATGCAGTCGTTATTTGCTGATGATGGGGCCTTGTAGAAAAGAGGAAAGAATCTAAGGCTTGTGCAAAATAAAATCCAGAGAGCAATAAGAACTGTTGAAAACTGGTCATACACCTGGTGATGGGAGAGTTGCCTTTAGATCTGAGACATAAACAGGTCATGATGCAGTACTGGATACATTTATAGGGGCATGGGGAGGAGCGGCATTCTGCAGTTAAAACTCTCTTGCCATGTTGGGAAAGTGGAAAAGTGCAATTATGAAATTGTGGCTACAAGAGAATAGAGTGGAAGAAGCCCTTATATGTTCTTATTGTTCGTTAGCCTCCTTACCTACTATTCATGCTTTTTCATGGCAGAGACGACCAGGCCTACTCTATGAAGTATACCAGATTTTGTTTCGACTTGCTTGTCAGCAAATTCATGTCAAATTTACGTGGGTTCCTGCTCATGGGCAGGTTGTTGGAAATGAGATGGCTGATTATCTAGCTCTCAGTAAATCAGAGGTGAAAGCTATTATCAAAACTCAAATTGTAAAAGAGATTTTTAAGGGAGTCAGAACTGTTAAAGCGGATTTGAAGAAAAGGAGAATGTAGAAACGTAGATACTCTGGCCCACACTCCAGTACAGTAGGTGGCGGAAAATGCACATAAACGTTGGTTGCCACCCGCCAAAAAACCACAAGAAGAAGACACAGTGCCTTGCCTCCATATTTTTTTCACAATGCACGTCGCACTTTAAATTTGATTGAAAAATAAAAAGATGTGAACCCCGTCAATGTCTTGTCTCACTTAACTCCAATCGCTCAAGTCTTCTGACTTTTATTAGATTATTTTAAAGCATTTTAATACCTCATTCTTCCAGGAGTAGTCCATAGTTTTTAAACAAAGTTTCAAAGGTAGTCATCTGGACAATGTTTTAAAAATCAAGATGTTTCGACTTCCATCTGATGGAGCTGGCCTGTGCTCCATTAGATTCAAAATGACTTTCAGGTGGAAGTCGAAAGTGAAGACAAAAGCACAATATGTCTTCTTTAATGCCTGGTGCTCATACCTTGCAGCACCCCAGGCTTAGACTGTCAAGGCTCTGTTATTTTGGTTATTTTTGTCTTTGATCAGACGGAGGAAGAGAAACTGCGCCGGAAGCTGAGCGAACTGGCAGGTAACCTAAGTGACCGCAACCGCTCCTCTGATGACGAGAACAACTCCAAGATGACCCTGAGCAAACCCCCCAAAACAAAGGTCACAGAGTCCAAAGATTTCCAGCCAGAGGCAGAACCTGCCCTCAGCTCTTCCAGTGATGAGGGCCCCAGCAAAGCCCAGAAGGTACACAGTCTGTTGATTGAAAATATAGAGCCAACAAGACCCAACAATTACAACGTACATAATAAAGCAACAGTATGTAACTTTCTTGATGTGGAAAGTCACCTGAATGATTCCATGTAAGTTTTGCATTGTATTGCACCAGGTTGTAACTCAAGGGCTAATTTCCACCTGTAGTTCAATAAAGGACTGGACGGACATTATAATGGACATACGGAAAAGAGAAAAGATCACATTTGATACATTTTACTTTGGACAAAGTGGGACCAATATCTCATTTTCAGTGTGTGGTGATTTTGTTTTTGTGTATGTCCGTTGTGGCTTATATTATTTTTGTTTTTGTGTAGTGCTCTCTGGTCATGTTCTGTTTTTTGTATTCTAAAACGTTGAAGAGAGAAAACAAAAACATGCACTGAACCCAAAACCTGATTGTGTAAAATATAAAAAAATAAAAAAATGGGGGGGGAAGTCCCTTCCTAATTGAGGGGCCCCCCGAATCAGAAGGGGTTTATTGCTATTGTCAATGAACAAAATTCACAAACTTAGGAACTTGTCTCAGCATTAAGGTGCAACATAAAACACTGATCAATATAAAAACATCATATATTCAATCCAAAGGGCAGGCTGAGAGACATTCTCTCAGCCTGCCCTTTGGATTGAATATATGATGCTAATCCTTTGAACAAACTGGATACTCTACCTCCCCAAACCACTACGCTCCTCTGCCACCCTCTGTATCTATTATCCAGTGTCCCGCAAACCTAAGCTCCCCCATTTAGCACTCAGTTGAGTGTGTCTCAAAAGTATAAGGCATGTGTGAACGTAAACACCATCTTCAATGTGTTGACACTGTAGTACCTGCAGATGACCTCTGAATGTTGCCATGGTGACTGGAATGCGGGAGTAAGGTTTTACCATGGTACTGGAGATTTATGGCGTCTCTGCAGGAGCAGAAACTTCATGCTTTGAATTTTGGAATAAACTTTTTCGAACTGCTTTTGGATCAAAATGAACTCAGTGCCTTTTTCTCTCCCAAGACAAAAGCTAAAACGCTAAAAAGACTATGCGGTTTTAGAAAACAATTATCTGATTGCACACTTTGTACATAAGATTAATTTACTGTACATAATATTATTGTGTTCTGCACGTTCATTTAACTGTTTTGTAATTTGTCTTTTGAACAATATTCCCTTTGTAACCATGTGGCCTAATGTTAATGCTAAACAATGGCTGCATTACTCTTGGATCTTCTTCTCTGATCAAGCTCTGACTCAGCATGCTTGTTTGGTTGAACAATAATGCCGAAAACCAAACCGCCCGCAGGGGTAAGTCAGAGAAAAGAAAGGAGAACTCAGTTCTATCAGATCTTCAAGGAGGAAGTATATCAACCAGGGAGATGAGAAAATGGTCTTATCTCTGGCCTAGCGATGCTAAGCCACCCACAGAAAAAAGAACATTCCAGAGAGACACGCCCGCGGAAGCTAACTTTTCTCTCCCTTATATCTGTGCCTGTTTCTCTGAGACGTGATTTAAACTGCATCATGCAAACTCAAGCAAAAGACCTTTTCTAGTCTACAACAAATCCTGGATCCAGGACAGTCTCCTCAGACCAGGCTCATCGGTGTATCAGTGCAACGGCCTTTTTTTAATCTGAGGAACGTCTCAGAGCCAAGGAAGACGCAGATCCCGGAACCTGATCTAGTTGCTTCTTCAGCCTAATAGAGTGACGCGTGCTCTGCCCAGCATGTGGACCGAAACTGCCGCAAGTCTCTCTCTAGCGTGACCCCTGAGTGAACCCTGGATGCGACACAGTCACACAGGCTCTCGGACACAAACAGGCCCATCAGGATCGCACCTTCCTCTGGTTGTGGTTGTATGAATGCATTTCACAATCTGGCTGATAAAATCATGTTAGAATGAACTCACACACCACAATCTAGATCAAGTGCAATCATGTCTGGCGTTCTCCATCTGTTATCGACTCATTAGCATATTCATATTTTTCTGTTTAATTATTTGGTCAATAGAATCTTCATAAACCACATTTGGTAAAGTGTTTATTCATTTTCAGAAAAGGAGTCAATGTCACGGTTACGTTTCTCACCAACCTTCGGATTAACGAGCAAAATACATTTTTTAAATACAGTAAATAAATTTAGATCTTGGATGATAGAATTGTTAAACGCCTAATCAATGGCTTATGATGCCCCAAATTACTCTTACAATACCTTTATAAACAAACATACCCGTACTCATGCAGTGGTTCCATGTTTTGAAATCTCGATCCAATTCTTTCATCGATATCAACTTTGAATGTCGCCCTCTTTCATAAGTGGGAGGACATGAAAGAACATTACAAGTACTTGTACTAGTAAAATCCCCTACAACACCATCTTCACTGACAGTCTTGTTAAATAACTACAAGAAAAGAGACAATTATTCAAAAGAGAAGTTTTGTCTGTTCTAAATATTTTATAGCCACAATAATGCTTCTAAGATCTTAATTAATAAAGTCAAAATGGCAAAAACAATTATGTCTCGCAAAAACCATCAGATTCTCTTCAATCCAGTCTCTGCAGTCACTCCGAACATAAATTCACATGCCTCACATTGATGGCTCCATCTTCTTGCCTTGCTGCTCAGTTTCTCTCTGTGTTTCTGTATTTTTCTGAGGAGGCCTGTGTTTTTTTTTTACCTTCAAAAGTCACCAGAGGAGTTTTGTGGATGTGCGAGAAGCCCATGCACTGAATTCTGCCTGAATTCCTCATGGCGAAACTTTTGCTCATTGTTGATGAATTTTGCATGGTACAACTTGTGCAATAAAATTCTTTTTCCCTTTGTACTGGAGGTCTCCTTTAACTTTTGCAGCCTTCATGAAGTTCTCCTTCTCACAAGGGTTTCAGAAACTTCCAGCATTATCAAGCGCCTTGTGGTTTATCAGCTTCTTGCCTCTGCGCCAGGCAATGTGCATTTTCTACAGTGATGGAAGGGACTGCAACTCCGGAATTATCTTCTGGAGGAAGCCCTTGTGTTGTCCCCCTCCAAGCTTTTCCAGTACTCCCATGAATCTGAGATCATTACTGCAGGACCTGGACTCCAGGTCCTGCGACCTTTCTCTCCCGTCTCTCCCTTTAATTGTTTCGCTCCCCCGAAGCATCACTTCTCTTGCCTTTTCCCGGGCTTTAGTCATCTCGTACAACGTCTTGTTCCTCGGTTTGAACAGTGGGTGAAAAGGAGAATACCTTTTTTTAAAAAGGCCAATTTATCGGCTGCAGGGCTTCCATACTCGGAAGTCCTCTGTCTGCTATTTTGACTGTTCCACATTGATTTCTTTCCTATTTGTGAGTTCCATAATTTGGACAGGCGCTCTTTAACCAGTCCTTTTTCGGTTGTGTTACTGGGTAGATTAGCGTTTCCTTATTGCCCAGTAAGCTTTAGGCAGTAACAGCACCTGCCGCGCCTGTTTTGACGTTACAAGTTCCAGTAGCCTTCTGCGTTCAGCCAAAACGCATCTACAGCGTATAAAACGTCCACAACACAATGAGTGCTTCTGCTGCGATGAGACACTAACTCTCATTGCACAAAAAACGTAGTCTTATGGTGTTTTTAGGTTCAAAGCTATCTACGAAGTGGAACTTAATATACGCACTAGATGTACATACCTGTCAAATGTATACATGCATGTGCTCGACCAGAAACTAGCACGGTGGTAGCTAAACATAACATCTTCAAAAATTACACTTGAGGTGACGGCGTTCGCAACTATTGCAAAAGGAAAATTGCACTCTCCCCCGAACGATACAGATCGGCTAGAAGTCCGCCCTTGTCCACACACGGACCCAAATACACCGCTCACCACACGAGACAAACAGCCCCCCAGAATAAAATCCAAAATCTGTTTTGACAGATTATATTATGCATACCCTTTGTTATATAAACAGTATGTAAGACATATGAAATGACTACTACATTTTATATCAATGTTTGTTTAAGACCACACACAGGCCCACCCATGTACTGTATAACTGTAACTTCATAATCCACAATAAAGTTGATTTGGTTTTACAGCAGGCATGTCCAAACTATGGCCCGGGGGCCAAATGCGGCCCTCAGAGCAATTTTTGTAGGCCCTCCAGCTTCCAGCTAAATTGGTCCAAAGAACAAAAAGTAGCACTTTTTACTGTAAAATTTGAAAAATTCAAGCATTTTGCCGGCGTTATACCAACCGAATATTAATGTTCCAAGTCTTATTAAAAAGGTGTGGAGGCTTGTCGAAACTATGTTAAATACAAAATTTAGAATGGTTCACTTCATTGTGTGGGTTCTCTGTGGTCCTCTGCTCAGGAGCGTGTAAGTGATTCAAAATGCGGCCCGTCGGCCTGTAAACCAGAGAAGACTCGGTTTTACTTAAATACTGGTTGAAGTTAATATTTAAAGACATAACATTACAATGCTATCTAGTGTTCTAAATAAACAGATTATTTGTAGGCAGATTAGGTCCAAAGTGGGGCCCCGTGATGAAACGTTTATCATACATGATGGCTCTGTGTAGCTACATTAGCGGTTAGCATCAATGCAAAGCACCACAACATTTTTTAACATTGAAAACTCCTTTGCTGAAATCTTCAGATCAATTGAAAGGTTTAAAGGCATTGAGGCCAAGGACTCCATCAATCCCCAACCATCCAAGCCAGTTGATCCTGCTATTTTGCCTGATTTGTTCTTGAAAAAGCATTTTTTGCGAATCCTCTGTAGGCTTGTTAAAACAGCGTCGGAAGTGTGAAAAATGGCAATGAGGATTGCAACATCACCGTAAAAAAGGCCTATGACGGGCTTATTTTTGCAGGCACCAAAGGTTTAAGAACATATAGAGTTTTTATACTATGTTTCAAAGGACATAATAATTGCACTGTGCAATTAATAATGGTTCATCATAACTCAAGAGTGTGATTATTCAGATCAGACATTTTTTTAATCGCTTGGCAGCACTAGCAACGAAATCATGGGGCATGGCTAACAGTGTCCTCACAGATGCTCCGCAGAAATCAAGTGCGGCGGCCCTCTGTGACCTCACCACTATTGAGGTTCTGAGAACTATCAACGCTTATCACTGAGACGGCCATGGTTCAGCTGGTTGGTCTGGATCTAGATGACTGAGTTTGTTCTTTCCCAGCCACCTTGCAGGTAACAGCCATGCCCCCAATGGCTCCGACAACATCTCTGACCATGCCTTTAGGGAGCTGGAGGAAAATGTAAGAATCACACAAATGTTCTGAAGATTTGAGGAATAGGGGATGTATAAATATAGCCAAATTTGATTGCATAATATTTGTGAGTGATTTGAGGTACACTTTTAGTCCACAAAGTTGACCCCAATAAGATGTTGAAGAATTGTTATGTTTTTCATAAATAATTATGAATGTTATCTTCTTTCAAAAATAGCTTGACTCAACCCACCAATCTAAGTAGTCTTTTGGCTATACAAATATGCTAACATGTACAGTTTTTGCAGAAGCATTTAAGGCATACGGGTTCAACAGTGGATTGACATCCAGAGAACATACCTGGGTGGCAATTTGTATTCATTTACTTGCTAGTTTGGTCGAGGGGAATCAGATCAGAAGATTGTATATGCATTGTCCTGAACAAAAATTCAAGGAACTTGTTTCGGCGATCTCAAACTCATACTTGAGTAAAAGGTGTTGAGGTCTTCGGCCAGTTTGCTGATGTGTGTGCAGCGTGGGGGGCTCTATGCTTGTAGTTGGTGAGAAGCCGAAGCCCTCTCCACACACAGGCGGGGTTGTTGTCAGAGAATTGCTGCTCCAGACATATATTGTTCTTAGATCTAGCTCTCGACACCTCGCTGCTAAATCCATACTTCACACCTTTGTAGCGCTCTCTGTCTCCAGCCCTGTGCATTGCTCCTTTCTGCTGCCTTAACAGCCCCAGTTTTGGTGTCAACCAGGGTTTGTCATTATTAAAAGTGACTTTGGTTGGTGTTGGTATAATGCTGTCCTCACAGATTCAAATGTATGACGTCACTGTGTCCGTATGCCAGTAGCGTGCGGTGCATTTTATGAATGAGCAAGCAGACTTGGGGTGTTCAATATTTAGTGGATAACACAAAAGTGAAAAGGAATCTAAAGGAACCCCAGCCTTCACATGAACGGCAAAGGCCTATCCTACTGCGCTAAACTTCCATTCCTGAGATTCAATTTCAATTCAATTCAATTTATTTTTGTAACGCCCAAAATCACAACAGTAGTTGCCTCGAGGGGCGACAGTGGAAAACAAAATAAACAATGTTCATAGGATTTGGAAATGTCCCAAGCCCCCTGTCCTTAGACCCTCCTTCTCGGCCAGGAAAAACTACCAAACCTCTTTGGGAAAAATAGAAACCTTGGAGGAGTTCCAGAGGGAAGGAGAGATTCGACTCCCTCGGACGGACAGGCGGACGAGAGAGAGACAGTGGAGCTGGACCCACTCAGGAGGAGAACCAATTCTTCGAGGCTGATGAAGAACCGTTCCTATGGAGTAGAGACCGTTTCTCCAGGCGACGTTTCTAAGGCAGTGAGGAGCATCTGGATCCACAGGTCATCGATGTGCCTGCTCCACTCCCGTCGGCGAAAGTGGGAGAAGAAGAAGGAAAAGAGATAAAAAATGTTTTGCCAGTGAAATTAAATATTACATATTGTTTGATAAAAAGTAGTAAGAAGCAGAGGATAGTGCTCAAGCTGCCATACTTCCCCCAGCATAGTTGCTCCTAGGCAGAACTGTAGGTTTTTATTTCTGTTCCTAACTGGCCTGACCATAAGCCGATTTCAAAGAGGAACGTTTTAAGCCTGGTCTTAAATGAAGAGACTGTGTCGGCCTCTTTAACATGGACAGGAGCCGATTCCACAACACAGGAGCTTGGTAGCTAAACGCTCTACCTCCTACTGTGCTTTTAGAGACTCTTAGGACCACCAAAAGTCCAGCATTTTGAGAGCCAAGTGCTCTGTTTGGATGATAAGGTACTATAGCATCTTTGAGGTAGGATGGGGCCAGGTCATTTATGGCTTTGTAACAACAAAGTCGAGCAGTGACTTCCGGCCTAGGCTGTCCTGGTACCATGTACACTGATAGACACCCTTGTGCTTGAACATGGTGTTAATTATGGTAAAAAAAACGCGGCTAGCATAGAAGTCCAATCACTGAACGCTGCTCGGGTTCAGATCGGGGAGACTGTTCTTCCTGATCACCCCTCTCCAGGTGTTACTGTCGTTGCCCACATGGGAGTTAAGTCCATCAGTAGAACAACAGGTACTCTCTGCAACAGTCAGAGACCTGTCCCCAAACTGAAGGCGTAGGGACACGACCCTTCAACACGTGACAGCTGAGTGGTGGGGCTATAAGCAAGCTCCCACCATTCTGCCACCTCTTCCCGCGGGCAATGCCAGAGAAGTGGAGTGTCCAGCGGGTTCCCGATCACAAACTGTGCATGGGGGTGAGGTATGTCTAGTTGATACCACTTGACCTCCTGCACAAGTATAGGCTTTTTCCACCCAGCGAGATGTTGTTTCATGTCCCCAGAGCCAGTTTCTGTGTCCGAAGTGTGTTGTCAAGGCCCCTGCCTTCAACTGCCGCCTAGATCTCTCAGCACTACGGCTAAGGTTTTTAAACCACAATCAGGCAATAGCTTATGTATAAAATAGCATATTTTAACTAAACGTTTAACAAATAACCCTGCGATTGTGTTCAATGTTTGCATCTAGCTTACCTGTACTGTAGATGCCTCTGGCTGGTGTGTGTGTCTCCTCTCCTCCAATCCATTTCTCCTCCGCTCATCCTTAACTCCTTTGTCCTCTCCTCTCCATTCACCGTAAGAAAAAAAACAAAAAACTGCCTTGTTTTTTGTTTGAAAACTGCAATTTACACATTCAAGTTTTGGGTTACAGTTGCATGCAATTTATATTTCATATTTGTCTAGATTTATTTTATGCGTTAAAACAATTCATTTATTTTTGTTCGCAGAACTTATTAACCGTTATGTGCACTATGCTTTTTTTTGCTCTCCCAACTTTTATTATTAGCTCAATACATCTCCCATCGGAAGCACAATGCCTTTTCTTTTGTTCTTCTGACTCATTTTCTAATCGTTCTAAATGTATTGTATAAATGAATACATGCATACATTGGGTGCACGGTGGCAGAGCGGTTAGAGCTCTCGCCTCCAAGAAGGAAATCATGAGTTCGATTCCTGGCGAACATTACATCACATGATCTCTCTGGGTGGAGTCTGCATGTCCTCCCCGTGTTACCGTGGGTTCTCTCCGGGTTCTCCGGCTTCCTCCCACCGTCCAAAGACATGCATGTGTTAGGTCAATTGGCAACTGTAAATTGGCCCTAGTGAATGAGTGTGAGAGTGGATGGTTTTGTCTCTGTGTTAGCCCTGCGACGAGTTGGCCACTGTCCAGGGTGTACCCCGCATAAGGCCCAAAGGCACTGGATAGGCTCCAGTCACCCGCGACCCCTAACGGGAACAAGCGGTAGAAAATGGATGGATGGATGAATACATAGCCAATTAAATAACAAGAACTGTATTAATAATTTAATGGTTTTAATAGCATTTTAAAATTGTGGATGAACACAATTAGCTCATGTTCACACCCAGAACATTTTAAAGGTTCTATTGTTACAAATTAAGACACAAAATGCATTTTAACAATAGGACTGTTTATGGCCATTACTTCACCATTGTCTTACACTAGACGTTTGTTTTTTAATCATCTCTTTCAGGTAATTTGTAATTACTTTAATTTTAGTCCATGTATTCATATACCGAGAAAATGTGCTTAATATCTATTGTTTGATAAATATCCAAGATGTCGCTGCAGACGGATGCCCTGGTGTTTCTGAGCTTTTTGTTTTGTCTGTTTTTGTGCGTAAATCGTGTGTCAGCGTGCTCTTACACCCGTGAAGAGCTCTTGAACTGGCGCTGCTGATGAGATGAAATAGAGACTTCATCATCTCCTGTTTTGTGCTCCACGGAGACGTGGCTCAGCGAGTCGGTCCCAGACTGTGCAGTACATATCGAGGGATTCGAGCTGCTCCGGGCAGACCGCCAGAGAGATCTATCCGGGCGAAAATCATGCGGCGGAAGAGTCTGTTTCGACATCAACAACACCTGGTCATCCGACGTGAGACTGTGATCTCCAAGCTCTGCTCTCTTGCTCTGGAATATCTGTTCATTAACTGCAAACCATTCTACTCTCCACGAGAGTTCGCTTCATTAATTCTGGCCACTGTTCCACCAAGTCCACCTCTCCGTTGATCCCGTCTCCCGCATCCGCGTCCACGTCCGTTTTGTTGTTGCCCTCCCGGTTGCTGTCCTCCCGGTTGGCCAGAATTAACGTCGAGTGTCATTATGGCCTCATGTTGTTTTTTGGCCCGTCCTTCTGCTTTCTTTTTCTTTGTCTTTGCGATAAGCGTTTGCGCATGATGTGCATACCAGCTCAGGTCTTCGAGCTTGGGCTGCTCAAACCCGGCCCACATATGTCTTGTAATGGAAAATGTCTTTTGTACTCTGGCGATTATGTCCGGCAGCATGCTCTGGTAAAGTGCCTGGCAAAGACTTTTTTCATATGGTGTGCCCGGCCCGTCTACCATGCCACTCTTTTCTTTGTATAGGATGGAGAATCGTGGGATAAAATCGTCTGTGTTCTCTTCCTGTTTTTGTCGGCACCCCTGGATAGCTTCCGGGTCATAAAGGACAGGAAATTCTCGGGAAATAGCCACGTTCAGTCTGGTTATAGCCGCAATGTAGGCCACATTGTGTGCATATGTGGGTTTGTCGGCCCGCAGATCATTGGCTGGAATGTCATCTTTTATCTTTGCAAAGTCACTAGTTTTCATAGCAACCACCAATATCTTTCTGCACTCGAGCCCCGAAGGTCGAAATTCTTTGCAAAATTCTTCTTCAAAATCTTTAGAAAATTGAGTCCCATTCCCCAGCGGGTTTGGCAGGGCTTTGGCACTGGCCACGACCTCCTCTGAACTCCAGGGTCTACACACGTACATTTGTCCCTCTGGTCCGGCCACCTCGACCATGGGCAGTGATGCGTTTGATTCAGGATGTCCCGTCATGAGAATGTCATGCCATTCCTTTTTTTTCCAACAACGGGTTTGGGTCTTTAGACTTTTATTGTTTGTGGAATCTCGTCTCTTCCTACGGCCCCCTCCTCCTCGAGTTCTGGTGGAGCATGATTGACAGGTCGGCTGATGAAGTAGGATTCGAGGTCCGGGTCCGTTCTCGCCACAGAAAGACTGGTCAGATCTGGGTAAACACGAGGAACATACACAGTAACATGTTCTTCCGAATGTGAAGTTGCGAGTGCGGGTGCATGTGTGCGTGCACACAGAGGTGTGTGTGCTGGTGTCTGTGTGTGTGTGTGTGTGTGCGTGCACCAGGGGTGTGTGTGCTGGTGTCTGCTCTGAGAATCGGGTTGAGAGCCGTATGTGAATAAAGCGGCGGCTTCACACTCTCTCGCTCTCTCCCGCACATTCGCCCTTGACAGTCACCATTTGTTTACACAGTCTCTTTCGCTCACATGCTTCAGTCTCCCACACTTTTACCCATTTCTCGTGCTTCTGCATCCACCTCACCGACTCACTTGACACTTTTTTAGTTTTTAACAACTCTTGCTTTTGCTCTCTCTAAGTTTGTTTTAAGGTTTGCAATTTGATTCATGTTTAAAGATCCTCCCACTGGGAACCCATAGTTCTCCGTCCAAAGAGGCAAGCATTCTAAGCATTCTTGTCCAAATGTATTAGCCATGATGAGCATCACTGGAGTCTCGGGGATCTGAGCATCATTCTTGGATTGACTTTTCCCCATTTTACGACCACACGTTTTCTCGCCAATTCACACGTCTGTGTTGCGCAAACGTACCTCCCACTCCTCTAGTTTAGGGTACACAACTCGCTTAACTGATCGCCCCAGGCAACCCCCAGCTAAAGCTAATTTTAAATTTTGCTTTTTAGTTAAAGGGTGAGTGAGCCAGGTTCTCCTGGTCTTTGCAGGGCATTGGCCTCGCCAACTTGATAAGCCGAGAATGTGCTGTCAAAACAGACTAAACCCTCCTCAGAGTCCAGCTAAACTTGTTTAAGGACCAAGGCAGCAATGTGCAGCATGGATCCCAAAAGTAACTAAATGAATAAATTTAATAATTATTATTATTATTATTATTATTATTATTATTATTATTATTTTATATCCCTTTCTTCTCAGGAGAGAAGAAATTAAAACCCTATCTATCGACACAATTGAGATGAACAAACTCACCAAAAAATTAGTTCTTTTGAGTCCCAGCGCCCGGCGTCGTCCTCTCAGGCCTGTGATTCAGTCCTCTCGTCTCGATTTTGTGGAGGAATGAGACTGGAAACAGGTGATGTTCCAGGTGGCCAAACACTGCTTCACACGACACACGACCCACGAAGACAGACCGCCAGGCGAAGGAGTAGTTCGTTAGACGCCAAATTGTTGTGGCATTTCTGTGGAAAAGTACAAAGAATTAGAGAGGTAAACAGAGTTTGTCGTTCTCAACAGGTAGATCTTTATTTACTTGTGCACAGTAAATAAAACACTTTCCCTGACAAGATCATCTCTCCCTTCCTGACTCCAGAACATGACAGTAAACATACTTTTATAGACAGTCACATACATTGACACGTACGCACATTTTCACAATCAAATCAGCTCTAGTCAAAATGAAAACACCCCTCAAGGTTTTGACCCACGACTGGGCGGAGCTAAGATAATATTATATGATACGTAGACATGACATTATTTGCAACCTTGATAGAAAGACATTTTCCATTACAACACATACAAGCAGGAGGCACAGCGCGCGCTCGCGGACCAGATTCTGAGTGTGGAGCGGACCTTCCCGGACTCCTTGTGTATTATCCTGGGTGATTTAAACAAGGGGAATCTCAGCCACGAACGACCAAAGTACAGACAGTTTATTAAAGTCCCGACTAGAGAGCAGAGCACGTTGGATCACGGGTTACACAACAGTCAGTAACGCCTTCCACCCCGTGGCCCGAGCTGCCCTCTGCTTTTCAGATCACGTCATGGTTCACCTGATCACCACGTACAGAGAGAGGCTGAAGCTCTCCAAACCTGCAGTGAGGACCTCTAAGAAGTGGAGCAATGAGGCAGTGGAGGAGCTACGTGTGTGTTTGGACATCACAGACTGGGAGGTCTTCAGAGCTGCCACAGATAGTTTGGATGAGGACACGGACACTGTGACGTCATACATTCGATTCTGTGAGGACAGCATCATACCAACACACAACCAAAGTCACTTTTCAACAATGACAAACCCTGGTTCACTCCAAAACTGAGGCAGTTAAGGCAGCAGAAGGAGGCAGCGCACAGGGCTGGAGACAAGGGGCGCTACAAAGATGTGAAGTAAGGATTTAGCAAAGAGGTGTCGAGAGATAGATCACAGTACAATACGCGTCTGAAGCAGCAGTTCTCTGGCAACAACCCCGCCTCCGTGTGGAGGGGGCTCCGGCTTCTCACCAATCATAAGCCCAGAGCCTCCCATGCAGCAGATGACCGGAAACTGGCTGAGCAACTTAACACATTCTACTCCAGGTATGATGTGACCTCCCCTCCCCCACGGTAGCCACCTCTGCCAACCCAACCCCGGTCCCCCCACCTCCCCCACCACCCCCACCACTCTCAGTTCAGAACAGGATGTAAACAGACTATTTCGGAAATCCAACCATGCGACTGGGGAAGAATGTCTCAACACTCGGACTATCAGCACAGGAGCTCCACAGGGCTGTGTACTTTCTCCTATGCTCTTCTCCCTGTACACAAACTGCTGCACCTCCAGCCACGACTCCGTAAAACTGATCAAGTTTGCGGACGACACACCCTCATCGGGCTCATCTCGGACGGGGATGAGTCTGTCTAAAGGAGGGAGGTGGACCGGCTGGTGTCCTGGTGCAGCGGTAACAACCTGGAGTTCAACGCCCAGAAGACAGTGGAGATGATCGTGGACTTCAGGAAAGTCACAGCCCCCCAGCCCCCCCTCATCAATGACAGACTCCCCCATCACCACCGTGGACTCCTTCCGCTTCCTTGGCACCACCAATCTCCCAGGAACCTCAAGTGGGAGCCCACCATCAGCTCCCTCATCAAGAAGGCCCAGCAGAGGATGTACTTCCTGCGGCAGCTGAGGAAAGCCAAGCTGCCAGTGCAGATGATGGTGCAGTTCTACACGGCCATCATTGAGTCCATCCTCACCTCTCCATCACCGTGTGGTACGCTGGAGACTACAGCGCCACAGCCAGGGACAAACAGAGACTACAGCACATTGTGCGTTCTGCTGAGAAGGTGATCGGCTGCAGACTTCCATCTCTGCAGGACCTGTACGTCTCAGGGCTCTGGGACGAGCAGGTCGGATCACAGCTGACCCTTCTCACCCTGGACATGGTCTGTTTGAACCACTCCCCTCAGGCAGGAGGCTACGGTCCATCCGGACCAGAACCTCCTGCCACAAGAACAGTTTCTTTCCCTCTGCCGTTGGACTCATGAACACTTCTAAACACCTGTTACTTTAACTAATTTTAACCAATCACTCACTACACTGTCACTTTCTGCACTACAATTGTAAATTTTACTGTAAAAACTGTGTACATAGTAAGCCTATTTTTTATCCTGTAGTAGATTTAAATAGCTTCTTTTGATTTCATACATGTTGTTTTTATCATTGTTCATAGTTTCATGTTGCACTGAATAACCAAAGCAAGTTCCTATGTTTGTGAATTCTGTTCATTGGCAATGGCAATAAACCTTTTAATGATTCTGATTGTTGGATACATTTTCAACCTCTATTTGTGATCATAAATCCATTGTACATTAACAGTACATGCAACTGTATGTTAGAACGATCCCCTATGCAAGCTACCACCAATTGGGCAGTCTAATGCTTTTTAACTACCAAAATGCAACAGAAAACACAAAAGCAAATCTATCGTTAAAAAAAAACAAAAATTGGAATTGGACTAGCTAGCTAAGAGTTTAAAGGAGCGTGCAGTATTTAAAAATCACATTTGTTTTTTCTTGTTTCCCCCCCTTTGTTTCCTCTTAAATATTAAAATAACAGACACAGAACAAGTTAACAGAACAAGAACAAGAAATTAAGAATAAAAAAATAAAATTACAAGTAGACATCAACCAACATAAGAAACACAATCATAGAACAGATTAATTAAAATAAAAGTCCCACTGGGTCCATAGTTGGTCAAATTAGTCCATTTCCAATTTAAGTCTGAATGTAATTGTTTACATTTGTTTAATGTCTGTCACAATGTCAGTCCAGTCCTTAGTTGTTGGTGTGGTTTGTATCAGCCATTTTTTGTGATGGCATTTTTTCCTGCAGCCAAAAGTACATTCCAAAGATATCCATTTATTGTGTCCATGGCTGGAGTCCCAAGTACATAGTTCTAAAGTTCAGAGGGATGGAAATGTCAAAAGTCTGCTGTGAATTGTGAACTTCAGTCAAATATTTCTGAGCAACAGGACAGTCCCAAAACACGTGATAGTGGTTTGCCTCCTGGTGCCACAGTTTCCATGTGAATAATGGGCACTTTGACATGGTGTTATGAAATAACGTGATAGATTTTTTCTGCTAAATTCCCTCCAGACATGTGATTTTGTGGTCCCCCACTGGAAAGTACACACACATTCCCACTACTCGTCTGTCAAAACAAGATTACCTTCTCTTTCCCATTTATTTTTTTATATATTTTGTAGAGTCCGTCCAGATTAGCAATGCATTGGTAAAATTTAGATATTATTCCCCTCGAAAATTCTGATTTATAAGACTTGATAAAAATCAGATGGTTATAATGATCATTACTTTGTTTAATTTCTTGATTATAATAACTATTTATTTGTAAATACCTATAAAAGTCCTGTTTCTCCAAGACAAAGGATTATTTCAACATATCAAACCTTTTCATGTGATTATCTTTTACAATCTGGGGAAAGACTTCTATACCTTTTGTGATCCAGACCTTGAGTCCCAGGTCAGTTCTATTGGGCACAAAATTGAGATTTTAACATGTTTAGTTTGTATGTTTTGATTAGCTCCGTCTATGTTGCAAGGACAAATTTTAGCCAGGGATTCTCAACTTCAAATTTACCTCCAAATTACTCAATCGTTTGTCATCTTCCGGCCTGTACAGGAACCCCCGGCACAACATTAATCTCAATATTTTTCCATTGAGCTTCATATTCTGGGTCACACCAGCACAGCAACGCTCTGAGTAAGTAATTTTTCAGAAAAGGCAAACCCAAAACTCCTTTTTCTTTTGATAATTGTAGAGATTTTAAATCAGATTTGAGGTTTCTTGCCTTGCTATACATAACAGCTGGTTGAGGATGGAAATCGGAGAGTCTGGAATAGAGAAAGAAATCTGGGCAAAACATTCATTTTCATATTGTTGGTAGTTTATCATATTATTATCAAGACATCGCAATACACCCTATTTCTATGAGTGACCATGCCACATGTCAGCCTTACATTAAAGTTTGGTTCACTGCATCAAATCTACCTCCAGATGGCACTTCTACCATTCATTACTAATAGAACCAGAATTTAACAAGATGATAGGGAGGGAGTGGACATTTTTTATGGACGTGAAAAACATCATTGTGGGAAGCCAGCAAAGCATTTTTAAAGGGGGAAACTAATTTAATTTCCATCTTACAAAAAGAGAAAAGAATCAGAACACAGCAATTGCAACAGAAAGTGAAAACAATCAGAAAATCAGGAAAATTGACAGTTACCAGACTTATTAAACGCACAGTAACAACTAGATTCAAAAGGAAAATAAAAATTGTTATAATGCAACTACTCAACTATGAGCTTATAGAAAAGAGTAATATTTCTACAAACCAATTAGCCAAGCAATACAAACACCTATAAAACAGATTACGCATGACCCTCAAGATATCAACAACACATTCCATAATAAAATAATTTTTCCAAAATGTAAACTTACCACTATTACCCTCAGAGCTTGCCAATATACTGGATGCTCCACTAACACTGCATGATCTTCATAAAGCCCTTCTTCACATGCCAAATAACAAAGCTCCTGGATCACATGGATGTCTACCTGAAGCCCTTTTGGAATATATTGTCACTCTTTATACGCACAGTTGATGAAATAAAAAATACATCTCACATTCCTTCTCATAAGACTACAGCAGGAATAACAATCTTTCTCAAACCTAACAAAGACCCCACACAGCCTAACAGCTATAGAACTTTCCTTACTCAATACAGTATAGTACAGTATAATCACCATAGCACTTGCCCATAGACCAGAAAAAGTCACACCCCTTCTTATCCATTCAGACTAAGCAAGCTTCATTAAAATAGAAATTCTTTTCAGACAAACGCCGTAGACTATTCAAACTAATAAACATCTCACAGCACTAAAACATCAAAACTATTATAACATCAGTAGACGCAGAAAAAGCCTTTGATAAGGTAAATTGACATTTTTATTTCATACACTCCATAAACTTGGCTTCGGGGAGTCATTCATCCCATTGGATAAATATACTCTACACATCACCCTAGACCACAGTCACAACTAACGGTATCACCTCTCCACATCCACACTTTACCGGGGTACATGTGGATGTGGTTTAGTTATAGAACCACTTTCAGCCTCCATACGCCAGTGTGACAGCATTAAAAGAATACATATCACTGATGCACAACATAAAATTGGCTTGAACACAGATGACATTCTACTTAACTTACAAAAACCCAATCACTAAATTAAGCATTTAAAATTATAAACTCATTCGCCGCTATATCTGACTACAAAATCAAATGGAGCAAATCTACAATTATCTGCAGCTCAGCACTCATTTCCTGGGATACACATCAGCAACATTAGATACTTTCATATTTCCCACAGGCTGTCAGAATTTATCACTAAAATTGAGGAAGTTTGCTCTGATTTGAGCTGAAATTAAGTAATTTGTTTGATAATTGTAGAGTTTTTAATCAGATTCGAGGATTTTTGGCTTGTCCAGGCTCTATGCTAATACTTGTACTGCCACGGCCAGTTTCAGCTGTTTGGACACGCCGTTTGTTCTGTTCAAGAACCACTTTCTTCTCACCGTCTGACTCACTGGATAGGCCATGCAGTGCGTGGGGCGTTCAAGGCACAAAGCCGGCCCATTTAAGTGTGGCGAACTCCACAGTGCTGCTACATACCATGTCAGAGGAGGATGTTTGCACTGCTTACCTTCTGCTCATCCTCCTCTAAGTTTGTACAGCCGTATCTGTTGGTCGTTGACGTAGGGTCAGGCGCTGTTCCGGTTTGGGCGCTCGACATTTGCGTTAGGGTTAGTGAATGCTCAACTTTCCTTCCCAGTCTGGTGCTTTCGATAGTCGGCCTTCTGGGTGACGATTCTCCATTAGAATGACAATATCAGAATTACGTGGTGCTCTGTGTGGTCGCTCTTGAAGGGGTGCACACTCTTTGCTTTGAAAAGTACAGGCGGGGAGTACACGGGAGAGGCAGCTGATTGGACTTCACTCTATATTTTTTGTGCACATCGGCCTGGGGCCGCAAATGCCCAGGTGTGCCCTACAGCCATCGCGTAGGTTTTAGCCAATAGCGAAGACCGTACATACGACATATGATACGATAGCACACACGACATATGCATCTAAGTTACCTTAATGTAACTGTGGTTCTATGAGTATTTGTGTAGCCCTCTACCTTCAGGCCCATCAGGCCTGTTGAATACATGAGCCAGAAGGATCCCTCACATGATAGATGGTGATTTTTTTCTCAGGCTAGCCAATAGCAAAACCTGTACAGGGCATAACACATGTGTCATGTAACTTTTAAATTAAACTTTATATTATTTGTAGTATATTAAAATCTCCAGTAGATGGCAGTATTTTGAGGCCTCATTTTGATGAAGCTTTGGGCTGTGAGGCCTTCACGTTTCCCATCACTCACCGACCGGAAAGGGTGGGAGCAAAAGTATGGGTTCAAAGCTACTGCTGCAGTAAGGAGCCTGGCCTAAAAGAAACAAAAAACACAATGCTGTTCTGTGATTGGTTCCGCCTACAGACCCTAGATGCCATGTGATTGGACCGTTAAAACACTGGTGTGGACTGCAAATTAATCAGGCAAGGCAAGGCAAGTTAATTTGTAGAGCACAATTCGTACACAGGGCAATTCGAAGTGCTTCACTCAACAGGAAAAAAATGCATTGAAATAATAAAGACATGGTGCCACTGGTCAAATAATTTAAGACATAAAAGAGAAGAGTGCAAAGAAAATCATTTCAGTCATATGTACAGCCAAACAAAACAGGTTTTTAGCTTAGATTTGAACAATGCCTGTCTCACATCCTCAGGAAGACTGTTCCAGATTTTAGCTGCTTAAAACTGAAACACAGATTACCCATGTTTAGTCCAGACTCTGGCACCAGAAGGAGGCCGGTCCATGTTTAGTCCTGACTCTGGCACCAGCAGGAGGCCGGTCCATGTTTAGTCCTGACTCTGGCACCAGCAGGAGGCCGGTCCATGTTTAGTCCTGACTCTGGCACCAGCAGGAGGCCGGTCCATGTTTAGTCCTGACTCTGGCACCAGCAGGAGGCCGGTCCATGTTTAGTCCTGACTCTGGGCCAGCAGGAGGCCGGTCCATGTTAGTCCTGATCTGGAGCGGTCTGTTAGCTGACCTGGAGCAGCAGGAGGCGGTCCATGTTTAGTCCTGTGGAGCCAGCAGGAGCCGGTCATGTTTAGTCCGACTCTGACCTGAGGTCCTCAGTGTCCGAGATGGTTCATATGGCACTAACATGTCCGAGATGTATTGTGGTGCTAGGCCATGGAGAGACTTGTATACAAGCAGAGCTGCTTTGAAGTCTATTCTTTGAGCCACAGGGAGCCAGTGCAGAGACCTGAGCACAGGACTAATGTGATCATACTTCCTGGTTCTAGTCAGGACCCGAGCAGCAGCGTTCTGGATGTACTGCAGCTGTTTTCACAGCTCGTTTGGAGAGGCCAGTGAGCAGGCCGTTACAGTAGTCTAATCTACTAGAGACAAACGCATGGATAAGTCTCTCCAAGTCTGGTTTGGCTATTAAGAGTCCATTATTACCCCCAGATTTCTAACTTGACCATGATTTTAGTCTCGTCTGAGTTCAGCTGGAGAAAGTTGTTTTGCATCCACACACTGATCTGTTGGATGCAGTGACAGAGTGAAGCCACTGGTCCATATTCACCTGCCGTCAGTGAAACATAGATCTGAGTGTCGGCTGCATAATTGTGATAGGTCAGTTGATACGCAGCGAGAATGTGTCCTAACGGCAGCATGTAGAGGTTGAACAGAAGGGGTCCCGGCATTGACCCTTGGGGAACCCCACAGGTCAGGGGCTTGATACAGTTACCAATTTCAACAAAGTACTTCATATCTTCCAGATAGGACTTTAACCAGCCCACCCCGTCCTCTAGTCTCTGTAAGAGGGTCCCATGATCGACAGTGTCAAAAGCAGCACTCAGATCTAACAGAATTAAGACTGAGGCTTTGCCCGCGTCAGTGTTCAGGTGACAACAGCAGTCTCAGTGCTGTGATGAGGTCTAAAACCTGACAGGTAAACATCAAATGAGTTGTTTATTAAGAGGAAATCAGTGAGCTGTTGGTAAACAACCTTTTCAAGGACTTTGCCCCAAAATGGCAGATTAGAGATGGGCCCGGTAATGACTCAGTACTGCGGCATCAAGACTGCTCTTCTTTAGGAGAGGCTTTATGACCGCAGTTTTCAAAGAAATTGGGAATGTTAAAGCGACATGTTACCTATGTGAGTGAGTGGTGCTAACAAACTGTTCAGCACAGACTTTAGAAATCTGGAGGTCACACACATGGAGGCAGCATGTAAATCAGGGGTGCCCGTTACATCGATCGTGATCTACCAGTCGATCCGAGGCAGTCGATATCAAAGCAAGTGACAGCTGGCGCTAAGTGACAGTATTTACACACGCTGAGCGAGTGTATCACATGGTACGCACATGGAGGTCCCCAAAAGTGCGAGTGAACCATGAGTTAAAATCAGCGCGAGGAGACTACAGTTGTGATTTTGTCCGCTTTCTCAGTGAGTTTCGGCAGGAGACAACAGCGGAGCCGTAGAACGCTCACATGAAGGAGGCAAGGGAGGGGAGGGAGTCAGGCGAGGAGCAGGAGTCAGGCCGAGGAGCAGGAGGTGGAGTCGGGCAGAGGAGCAGTCGGGCCGAGGAGCAGGAGGAGTCGGGCCGAGGAGCAGGAGGAGGAGTCGGGCAGGGGCAGTCAGGCCGAGGAGCAGGAAGAGGAGTCAGGCGAGGAGCAGGAGAGAGTCAGGCCGAGGAGCAGGAGAGGAGGCAGGCGAGGAGCAGGAGGAGGAGTCAGGCCGAGGAGTAGGAGGAGGAGTCAGGCCAAGGAGCAGGAGTCGGGCAGAGGAGCAGGAGCAGTTTGTTATTGATGCGACCCAAAGGAAAGCTGACATTCTCGACGTCTCAAGCCCCGCATCCCAGCGTTGCCATGGAGCTTGTCTTATTATAATAACTAATATTATAACTAAAAAGACCTTCAAGTGAGGTGATTATAAGCGAAACCTTCTAATATTTAGTCTAGTTATGATTTTATTTTCAAAATAGTCATTTGTATGAATGGGTCAAGTCAAGTCAAAGAACAGATTTTCCCTGCTATATATTACACGTCTGTACATGTTTCTATAGCTATTTATTAAAAAAAGTAATATAAATCTAAAGGTAGATCTTCAGGCTTTGTTGAATCTAAAAGTAGCTTGCACGCTTAAAAAGTGTGGGCCCCCCTGATGTAGATGAACTCAGACTGGTGATGATCTCTTGGACAGTTTTGTCAGTTACAGGTTGCAAAGTGAGTCAGCTCTAAGTGTGTAGGTGGTTTTGAGGGTTATTTTTGCATTGTTGTCGAATTTGTAGAACTTTGTCATAAAAATAACTTGGACACTTCACATTTCCACTTGGATGTGGAAATGAGTTCTAACGGCAGCTGAGCTGGAGGGTTTGTTCATCTGTTTACTGTGGCAAACAGGACACGCGAGTCGTTACTACAGCTTCCAATTATTTCAGAAAAAATCCTTCCCTAGTTCTACATAAAATGAGGTTGTACATGTACAACTTCTCTCTGTAAATCTCTTTTTGAACCTGGAGCTTCGACTTGTGCCATTTTCGTTCGGCCCGGCGGCACTCCCTTTTCTGTGCCCTGACCGAATCATCATTTCTCCATGGCGCCTTCTGCTTATTTTTAACAATTTTAGCCTTCATAGGGGCAATGGTGTCGAGAACATTCAAAACACTAGATGTAACAGAGTTCAGCAAATCATTTACATTAGAACATGAGACATTTTCAAAGTTATCATTTCCATAAACAGTTTTCCCGTGCTGTCATTTATGTGTCTCCTCCGGACAACTGCAGGACCAGCTGGTGGTTTGGGAAAAACAGACAGGTCAAAGAAGACACAGAAATGATCAGACAGAGCAACATCGACCACATTGACGTTTGAAATATTAACCCCTTTTGTAATTAGAAGATCTAGAGTGTGCCCTCTGCTGTGGGTGGGGCCACTCACGTGCTGAGTAAGACCGAAAGTTTCAAGGACAGCATGAAGCTCTTTAGCGTTTCTGTCACAAATATTATCAACATGAACATTGAAATCACCTGTTATGACCAAACCATCAAAGTCTGTGCATTCGACTGAAAGCATCTCAGAAAAATCATCAATAAAACTTTGGCAGTGCTGAGGAGGCTTGTATAAAACAATGAAGAGAATGGATGGAGACTGTTTTAGCTCAATTTTAAAGGATACATACTCAAATGTTGAAAACACCCCAAAGGACAAGGGTTAGTAACTATTTCATCTCTAACAAAGCACACACACCTCCTCCCTTTTTGTTTTCTTGTGTTTCAGATTCAAACATAAAGTTGGGTGGAGCAGATTCTTTTAGAAGTAAACTTCCTGTGTTTTTGTCAAGCCATGTTTCAGTTAAAAACATAAAATCAAGATTATAATAACTAAATTATTAAGTATGATTACATAAGGATCTGACAGCACAGCAAGTTTCAGACTTGTTTCAGTGAGACGTTATTGTGCGTTATCTTTTCACAGGGAATTTTAAATCAAATTTCTCTGATTGGGCAGCCTGACTTGCATTTTGTTTTCCCATCTTTGTGCTGTGACCACAGAAACAGCACTAGGAGAGGCTGCAGCAGCTGCAGCCTAACAAGATGGATTCTCAAGAGTTTGTGAACTAAAAAAAAAAAAAAAACAAGCTTATATGGATGGGAGACTTCTGGGAATAAAAAGTGCCGCAGTAAGGTGGCCAACACTATAGTGCATACTGTCATTGTGTCCCTAGGCAAGACACTTGTTAGGTGCAAATATCTTAGATGTCTGGAATTTAGGCGCATGTTGCATAATTAGAGTTAATAATGGACTCAGACCTGAACTTTAACAACCACATCAAATCAACTTCAGCAGCTTTTTACCATCTAAAAGAAATTTCCAAAATCAAAAGTTTAGTGTCAAACCCAGACTTGGAGAGACTTACCCATGCAATATAAGCCACTGCTGTTCATTGCTGCGCTAATATACAAGAATAATAGGACTTTCTTGTGCAACTCAAAAACTTACATTAGTGTTTAGTATTTGCAAAATCAGATAAGTGCTCTGGTTTCAAAAAAAAAGAAAAAGAAAAAAAATTCAGACTTGTAAATCACGCTTATTAAAACAGTGGCGTCTTTTTTTTTTTTTTTTTTTTTTTTAACCAACTCTCGTCTTCTCCCCCATATTAAACCGTAGCCTGCTTGTGCTTTATTTGCGCAAAAAGCACCATAAGGCACCAACAGTGCATTTTTAACAACCCAGCAAAGTACCATGGATCAAACAAGTAAAAGTGCACTCGACTTTTCTCAGGAGTGCCTCGTTTCTCATACCTTTTCTCCTTTGCAGGTGTACTTGGCAGCAGGGAAGTCCTATGATTTGGAGGGGAAGTTGAGACGCCTGGAACAGAGTGCGAAGAACCGCTTTGGAGGAACCACAGATTCAGACCTGTCCGAGCTGGAAGATGTGGTGGCCCTGACGGCAGCACGTGTTCAGAGCGCAGAGAGTGAGGTCGGTTCGATGATTATGATTATTGAAAAAGATGAATCACAATTTTCTTATTATTCACAATTAAGGAAAATTTAACCAAGCAAGCGTAAAATCCATTGTTAATTTTCTTTTTTATCCCATTGTCTTTTACAGCTTTAAGAACTTAAACTGTCTAAATTCTAAAGAAAAGTAATATCTCAACTAGATGACATGTGTGAAAGTTGTTTTAACGCTGACTCTTCTCTGATGTTCTTCTGCAGGTCTCAGATATTGAGAGTAAACTGGTTGCCCTGAGTAGTGGATCAAAGAAAAAGGTATAACCGCAGACACGAGAAATAGTGACATAAATAAACACAATTACAATAGAGTAAAATGGCTCTGAGCAATGACAAAAATACTAGACCAATAAAATGAATATTCATTTAAAAGTACATTTCGTAACTTTCTGGTATAGGGCCCATCCCCTGCTTGCCTCCATAAAAAAATAAAAATAAAATTTAAATCATACTATTTTGAATGCCCAAAATCAAAACAGCTGTTGCCTCAAAGGGCGACAATGAGAAACAGTTTAAACTATGTTCATCGGAAATAAGCAATGTCAGCATTCCCTGTCCTTCCCTGACCCTCCATCTGCAGGAAAAACTACAAAACTCTTTGGGAGAAAGTAGAAACCTCGGGGAGAACCACAGTGAAGGAGAGATCCGACTCCTATGAACGGACAGACTCTAGATGTTAATCAGGGAGGAGGTGAAGGGCTTGAGGTGGGGCAAGACCAGGCGCTCAAATGACTTCATGACTACAGACGTCAGCGCCACAGGCCTGTAGTCATTAAGTCCAGTGATCCGGGGTTTCTTGGGACAGGGACAATGATGGACCACTTGAAGCAGGCTGGGACATGGCATGACCCCAGAGAGGTGTTGAAATAGAGAAAAATAAGTTATGTTTTAGAACTGCACACTTTTTTTCCTTCACAAAAATGTGTTCAGTTCTAAAACACAAGATGCCCAAATAAAAGGTACCCAGTAGCATGTTCAAAGGCCAATCACAATTAAGATAATGTAAAATTATTATCATGTATTTAAAACAAACCACATCAACACTATAAATACACAGGACAAATGTTATACGTGTAAGGTTGGTGGTTCTAATCCCATGCTTGCCAGTTATGTTGTGTTAACACTAGACCTCCCGAGGCCTCATTTTGACGGTTTTCAGAATCGTACGTCTAATTGCTCTGGTTACGTTGCTCTTTCAGATTCATGGGCTCGTGACTGTTTCTTTACCTTTGTGTATGCATCCCCATATTGCAATTCAACTGAAATAAAAGTTAGATCCTTCATCTAACTTCCACGCCCGTCCATTTGACGGCTCCATTAATAACAGTGTCATTTTATGCGGCGGATGACAGCGCTGCGCGAGCGTTGTGTCACCTTTGTGTCTCTCCCAGCAAAGCTAAAGCTAACATGGATTTGAAGCGATTATCCGTACAAGAGGCAATGCTTCAAAACATGGATGAGCTTTGTTCGGGAGGTGAAGGCGAGTCGGACTCGAGGACTCGTGGGTTTTGGGCGGCTCAGCCGAATCAGACCGCTCCCTGGCAGTAGGTCTATTGTAAATGTTCAAGGTATTTATGACAAACCTTATGATTTAGTTATGGCATTTTAGGCTGTCGAGATCAATGAACTAAACGCATGTTGCTTCAGTTGCCCCGGTAACATCGCAGCACGTGAGCGGCACATTCTTGGCAACGGCGCCAATATTCAAGGTCTTTACCAATCCTGTGTTATAGTATTTGGCTGGCTGTTTTAAGAAGATGGGTCCAGATCAATAAATGAATGAGGCTAATAGACCAGGTTTTTAGCTTGTTAGAAGAATCATTCTTTTGATGACGTCATCGCCAGAGCGCAACCGTCAAAGAGATGGCTCGGGAGTTCTAGTAGTTCTAAAATCCTGGTAGTCCTAGTGTTATTTGTGGCGTTTAAACCATGCATGAGGAGCATGATACATGATTATGTACATGCGTAATTCAATATAAGCATCATTCAGACTTTGACCCGAACGCGGTCTACAGAGCATCTAAACTCTCTTCTGTTCTCCAGAGCTCTTCCTCTCAGAGGAAAAAAAGCACACAGGACTACGCCACAAACAGTAAGGCCTTTCTAGCCCATCATACATGATGTTTTATAAAACATTGGCTTTGACATTTTAGTACCCATATGTTTTGGAGTTGTAGTTGAGGTTGGGTCTGGTCTTTTACAGAGGGATCTCCATGGAAGGAAGTCTACTGAGAGAGGACCTGCTCTGGATGAACAGCAATACCTTAATACTAAAATGCATACAATACCCTGGTGCAATGGTCCTTTTCTCATCTCTTCTTTCTTTTTCTCCCCTTAAACAGTATGTATTGCAAAGAGCTGAATAGGTTCTGCATTAAACAATAAATAAAACATTAACATTATTTGACACCTACTGTATTTTACTTGATGTTAAAACGTATTAAGAGGAGATATGAGAGGGCAGAAGATCTCTTTGGAAGTAACAGTGACAGGTAGGAATGAGTGCATCAAAGTGTCAATGATGAGAGTGCAGTGCGTTTAGTCTGGTCAGGTGAGGGGCCGGCAGCTGCGGAGCCCCTCTCTCCTTGGAGTGGTAGCTGGGGTTACTTTGGGGGCAGGGCCTGTATTGAGCTCTGGGCTCAGGTTACGGAAAAGCTGACGCACGCAGCGTGCCTTCACTGGGAAAGATTTGACAGAAAATGGTTTGACTGTGAAAGGAGTTAGCGGCAGACGTCTGTATGTGACCTTTGACCCCAGATGAGGAGTGGGCCGCCGCCGTCGTCTTGGAGATGGGCTAGGGTCTGATCCATGGGAGGTGTGGCCATGTGGAGAGCAGAGTAAATACAACATGGAAGTTTGGCGCTGAAGAGGACACAGCACTGAGGTGTACTTTTCGGATAAAACCCCTGAGAGTGACGGCTGCTCAGGAGCAGGTGGCCCTGGGAGTGCAGCCTGTGGGGCCGGGCTCTCACACATGGGCTCCTTAGAGGGCTTGGGCCTTAGGGGACATAGCCACTGTAGGAGATGATACATGCAACGTCTGCGTAGCCCTGTTCAATTTCACAACCTGCAAAAATACAATAAAGTTGTCATTATATGCACCAGAATTGTGACTCTTTATTTTCACTATAAAACACATCAGTTTAAAAGCTACATTTATGAATCACATTTAGTATCTACTCACGTTCCTATAGACATAAGACCTGTTTAGGGCCCATTTTCGCCCATTATAACTTGACATTTCTGTCATAATGGGATTCTGACAGTTGCACTTTTTCTCTATTATTCCATTTACACGTCTGTTTAATGTTGCTCAACTTTTTATTCCAAACATTTACCAATGAAACATATCCAGATCAGAGTTTCTTTTGAGACAATCAGCTCGAATGTGAAAAAGCAGATATATGTAATATGTAAAGATCTTAGAGCTCTAATATCAATGACTTGCAGGTAATGCAATTTGTCCTCTGCATTTGACCCTCCGTGAGGCCAGCGTGAGGCCACCACGCCACAGTGACAGTGACGCCACCGTTGACGCGCCACCGTGACGCCACCGTGAGGTCACAGAGCAGAACCCAGGGATCAGCTCCAGATCTTTGGTCTAGTCTTGGTCAGGACTTTTAGCTGGAGGATTTTTCTCTTCTGTGCATATTTTTGGGTTGCCGGGGGAAACCAGAGCAACTGGAGGAAAATCCACACAGAGACAAAGGAGAGAACAGGCAAACTCCACACAGAAAACCTTCTTGCTGTGAGGCAAGAGTGCTTGCCAATCAGTCACCGTGCCAAAACTTGTCATTCTTATTTACCATGTTTAGCCGTAGCTAATAATACATTTGAATAAATAAGTCTAAAGTTATAAAACAGTGATTTTGAATGAGATGCATAGATAGTATGCTGTGTCGTGGTAACGCTACACAGAACTACACAGTAAAGGTCAGAGCTTCTCAACGTGTGGGACATGTTACTGTGTGCGGGGTTCATCTCTCCACACACAGGTTTAGGATGAGCCCCGGCTTTAGCCACTTTGTGCATGCTTGGTCCTTCTCTCCCCACACTTCTGCCCCTCCACGCCTGTATGCTCCCCCCTTTTCCAACTGTAACTTGCAAAACCTACTGTGAGCACAGACTGCCTCAATTGGCCTGATCTACCTGATCTATATCATGCCTGGAGGTAAAAGGGGAGGCGCCGACCACGTCATTTCCTTGTTTTAAACCCTGTCCTGGGTGAATCAGACATCACCAATGACATCACCAATGACATCACCAGAATGCACAGAATATTTGGCGCAGGGGTGTTAATGATATATAATCTAGGTTAGGGTTCCCTTGTGTAAAGGGTTAGGGTTAGTGCAAGTTACATTGATAACATGTGTTACCGTCTGTCCAGTCATGTGTTAGTTCCAGCTATGTGGAATGGGCCAGCCCAATTGGCCTCATTACAGAAGGCAGGTGTGTGCCTCAGAGGGGAGATTTGGTTTTGGTGTTTTGGGATCGCTTGGAGCTCTGCAGAAGTTAATTTGGTGGCACTGTAAATAAAAATCCACTTTTTGGACATGACTTTTGGCCTGTGAGTCTTCCTAAGTCACTTTCAGCCACTCAATGCTACACTATCTCACAAAAGCCTTGATCCCATGTGCTTTTCTCAGTAAATGTAAAGCACAGCGGTGAGTCTGTTAAGAACATGGAACTGCAGTGCAGAAGTGTCCCACAGTGACAGAAGTGTCTCTTCTCTTTCACTGCAGTGAAGCTCCCACTCTCTGTGCCGCTGAGAGGGGAATGCTCGTATCTTCAGAGAAATGAGAGTGTGTTGTGCCAGTTTACAGCGTCAGACAGACCGACGCAGCCTGTGAAAGCCTATTTTATAATAACTGACTGCTACTAAAAATAAATCTACATATTACTGTTATTTCTCATTCATTTAGGGGTTTATAGAGTAAAAATGCAGACAAGCACTGGTGCTGGCACATAGTTAGGTAACAATGTGTACAATGTTGACCATTATTCATATCATTTGATGAGCTTACTTGACACCTGGCAGCCCTGCCAAAGTCCAGCCTCTTCCTGGGCTCCATCTCCACGTCGTGCTGAAATAATGGCAGCAGATCCGGCTTGGTCTGGTCCTTGTAGCCCCGCCATCCATACCTGTCCCACAGAGGAGCAAACATATGGGTCATTCCCTCAAGATACACAAAGTGTTTCAAAGTCCTGATCTGAGAAGCCAGTCTCTCCTGCGTCACCTCCAGGTTTTGGACATCTCCTCACAAATACTTCCCTGTATGTGATATTAATATAATAGGATATTATTAGTATTGCTTTATGATGTGATCACTTCTGTGTGCTGTGATTAAGGGGTAGGGTTACCCTAACCCTAAGCGCGACCTGCTTCTGTCTGCAGAGCTACTGTTTTTTGTGTTTTAGCGAGCTAATGGGTGAGTGGTAATCAGTGCGGGGAAGTAACTGAATACATGTATCCAAAATACATATTCAGAAAACTAATTTTAAGTAACTGCACTGCCATGTTTCCTTTGGTGGTATTCAGTTACTTTTCTCAAATCTGAGGAATGCTTTGTGGTATTTGATTGACATGAAATGTATGCTTCCAACTACACTGAATTAGAGACATTTTTAAAATGCCGTTCTTCTAGAGCGTGTGCCATGTTTTCTTCTCTAATTTGTGATAAAGCTTCTCTTTATCGTCTAAATACTGTATGCATAACAAATGATGAAACAAAAAAAAAAAGCCGTTTTAACTCTATGTGAAAGTATTTTAAGTATTCAGCATACAGTACTCTGATAAGAACAAGTAACAAAATACATTTGAATGCAGGTATTCAGTATTCTGTAATTAAATTCCAAAATAAATCAAAGTATTCTTCCCGATACTGGTGGTAGTGACCTGGCCAGTGACTCGGAGTCAAAGTAGCAGGTGCGGACACCCGTCTTGAACTGTTGGACAAGCTTTAGCACCCGGGCCTCATCTTCTTTTTCGACATCTGCCCAAGACTTCCCCCTGAAGGATGGGGGGATGCGCTGAGGCAGCGGTAACACGGTTTCAATGGGCTGTTCCAGGTACCCTCGTCTGTCCTCAGGCGTCTCCAGGGCCCACTCCAGCTGCTGGCTGTAATCCGGATCCACATCCACCTGAAGCTCCAGCAGAGTCTCCACCAGAGCAATGTCAGCCTGGGCTGGGCCTTCCTGTGGAGACATTGTGCAGTAAGGTGTTCAAATCCACTCCCATGTTCTCTACAGTAGTGGATAAAACTGACTGGAAATTAAGCAAATTGAACATTTTAGCACTCTTCTCATTAAGTTCTTGTTTAGAACTACAGTAGGGATTGTGTGTTCCAATTGCAGACTAACAGGCTCAACACACGGGCAGCGACCAGCGAACCAGCGACCAGCAACAGCTTCACATGCCGCGCTCTGCCCCAGGGCAGATTGTGAATCTCCCACACTTTTCATTGGCGGTGAAATTCAAGGGAATGATGAGGTTTTAAGAGTTTTTATACAACAGTGCATTTGAGGGATGAAAAGTGGCATGTATGAATTGTCACATGGGGTTTGCTAAAATAGTTTTATAGACTCTGCTTCATCGAAAAGTCCAGAAGTTTTGTGAAATACAAAATATGAACATTGGACAAATGCTTCCTTCATGTTTCTGAATTTGCGCAGTTCCCCTGTTCCTGTCAGCTCATTGATCTGTCAAAGGCGGGCCGCACTGTTCTACTTTGGCTTTTCTGCCGAATTTTACGTTGGAAATGAAGGGAGAAGAAGCGACGTCGCTCAATAGGTGGCGTACGTGTGTCGAGCCCTTAATTAAAACCTGGAATAGTTCAACTAAAGACCTGATTGAGATTAGGTGGTACTTGATGTAAAAAGTTTGTTAAGGCCTACCTTATATTTTATTACCCCTGTGTGGGAAATTCAACTCTCTGTATTGGACCCCTACATTCGTGCCACTGGGGTGACCTGTCTGCAGAGAGTGGGACACATCTCCAGATCTTGAGATCTAGTTCTGGACTTTAGCAGTCTGCGGTGTGACACTCCTTTGTTGCACAATTCAAAAATCATTGCGTTTCCAAGGAGACAACAGGAGTGAGTTAGCTGTTTTGTCACGTATGAAGATACTGTTTCCTAGTAAATGTCTGTATAAGGGGTGTTCATGGTTAACCAATAAACCGATTAACCGTCACAAGGCGCTTAGCCGAGTGAAGACATTTTGCACGGTTAACTGGCACATTTCATTTTGCATTGTTGTCTACTTGTGAGTACACAACTGCAAAACCAGATGGCGCTCATGTGCCTCATACAATTGTGACATCTCACTGAGTGGAAAAAGTTTGCTGAAACTCAAAAAAAAAAAAAAAGGGGATTGTGCTCAAAGACTGAGGGAACCTGTTTGACGCTACAGTTTTATGGACTAATATCAACCGCACATGGTTTATTGAACATTTATTTAACATTTGATTATTTTGCTTTCTACGTCTGGCGGAAAACGATTCATCCTGAAGTTACTGCTGGACTGAAAGACAGAAAATTCACATTGTCCTCTCACCTGTATCTCAATGTCCCAGTCAGTTTGTGTTTCTATGGAGAGAGGGGAGACTGAAATGGACACTGTCCGTGTTGTCATCATCCTGGCTGTAGCAGTAGTGTCTGATCACCTATGAACACCAGATAGGTTTGAGAATAAAAGAGAGGAGGAGCTGCATTTGTTGAAAGACACTGCAGAAATGAGCATGGAGGAATGCCTTGACTGGAAATATGAAGTTTAGTGTTATCATAATGATACATTTTGTATAACAAAGTATTCATCATATACATTCTTTTTTTTAATCAGTACAGGGGAATACCTCAATGAGGTACATGGGTATCCTGTGTTCACAAAATACACACAAAACAAGTACAGCATATCAAAATAAGAACATCAACATAACATTGAATGATGTTAGCGATGCCAAAAAATATACATATAAAAACAAAAAAACTGAACCAGAGAGCAGGACAAAAAATTTAAAAATAATATTAGAAATGAAAATAACAAGGAGCCATTGTAAGTGCCTGCTTAATGTATGGCCAGATCCTGTTCAGTTGCCATTTCATTTGATCACTGAATGACACACGTGTGATGACATCAAGCCCGTGATTCCCGTTCCCATGACAATATAAATATATGCTTATATTGTTGTTGCGTTGCTTTTAATGGCGGTTGGCAGCCGGAAGGTAGGGATGGGCAACATGAAGCGCCCTGAGGCGCCATGAAACACCAAAGCAGTTGAAGCGATTGTGCCAGCGCTTCCAATCACAGTTCAAGACTTTCTCCACAGTGACATCTAGTGGCAACATGTTAGTACTACAAAAGCCTCAATGACTGAGCCAAGTGCTTTCTGAAACATGACTATCTTATTCAAAATTGTTACCCTTCAAATATAGTTACATTTATTGTTGCATGTGTGTTATTTTTGTATTTGTGTTACTTTTACATTACATAAAACAATAAACTTTTCCTTTTTTTTTTTTTACTTTTCAAGGTTTTTAATTCAAAAATATGATTCTTTCTGCTGTGGATGGAGTTAGCCTATTTCTTTTCTTACTTATCACTTCTCCTGCCTCTCTCACATGGCAAACTTGTTGCTGGCATACACAGGTATTTTTGGACAATATAAACAAATGGGGAAATAGCACCCCGCACTCTCCTTCCAATAGAGGAGAGAGCTCCCTCCTCTAACTCGGCCCTCAGTCCGAGAAACAACTAATCCTGGAGAACTAGTTAATTGTGTCGCAGTGTCGTCAGTTCAAATCCTGCCTCCAACGACTTACTGCATGTCTTCACCTCTCTCATTCCCCATTTCTCCCTGTCCTCTCATGTCTAATGAGGCCTACGGGCAACCAAATCTTAAAGAAAACTGATGCGGTTTGTTAGCATTGTAATATGCTCCAGGTTATTACTAAACATTTACCATGAAACATAATGACAGTTTAAGATGAGGTATCCAATAGGCCAGCTGCCTATCACAGGCAATACACCCAACTTTAGTAGGAGACTCTAAATGGAAATGCTCCCAAACAGACTGTCGGCGTCTCTTGTGTCACTAAGCTGTTTATCTAACCTAGATGATGTGTAGTGTGTGTGTGTAGTTTTGGATGTTTCACTATGCTAACTATCCATTTTAAACTTTGAGGGCGGCAGGTTGAGAGAGGTGTGCCGTTTTATGATTTGCTGAAAGCCCTGTCAATCAAACACAGACTCGATACCGATGCCCCCTAGTGAAACAACAAGGGTTCATGAACCCTCGTTGAGCCCAAGTCACATGCGCATATTCAATCGTGTTTTGGAGCAGTGTTTCAACACGCATGCGCTTCGGGGTTTCGACAGTGTTGAATCGCCTTTTTCAAAACGGCCATCCCTACCGAAAGGTTCATTTACTGCCACCTACTGTAGTTGTGCGTCTTCAAAAGTACGTGTTTTACACTGTACTGTGTTAAAAAAAAAAAAAATTTTTTTAAAAAATGGAAAAAAGAGAGAGAGAAAGATGTTGTTGTTGCTGTATTACTTTTAATGGCAGTTGGCAGCCAACTGAAAAGGTGCATTTACTGCCACCTACTGGAGGTGTACGTCTTCAAAGTATGTGTTTTACGCTATATCTTAAAAAGAAAAAGAGACAGAGAGAAAAGGAGATAGAGAAAGAGAGAAAAGGAGAGCAGAGAGCGAGGAAGCATATGTTGTTGTGTTACTTTTAGTGGCGGTTGGGAAAAGGTGTATTTACCGCCACCCTCTATTGTTGTACGTCTTAGACTTTATTCTTTTTGAGGGTCGCCGGTCAAAAGGAGAGCGAGAAATAAACAACTCTCTCCACCCACCACACACACCCCCACCCCCACACCCCCCACCCACACACCCCCACCCCCCCACCCACACACCCCCCACCCACACACACACACACACACACACACACCCACACCCACACCCACACCCACACCCACACACCCACACACCCACACACCCACACACACACACACACACAATAACACAACATTATTATAATAAACATGAGTAGAGGGGGTCATTAAAGGTGCTTGAAGTTTGATATGTAAAAAGACATATGCAATACTCAAACTGACCTGTTCAATGGTAGAGCTGCTGTGCTCTGAGCTGAAATCGCCTCTCTGCTGCCACCTCCTATTTTGCTGCCATGTGGACCATGTGCTTTGAGGAGTGGGGTTAGATGTCTGAGGGGTCGGCGTCGCTTCATGCTGCTGCAGGGGATGGGCATATTTCTGGGGCTCTCCGAGGTCAGATGAACTTAGAAACAAAAGAGCAGTGACAGGGTTGCCTCAGGAACTACTGTGGAGCAGTCGTTACAACAAATGCACATTTAAAAATAATAAAAAAGGCCCTGTATTTAACCTTCCCCAATATACTAGAGTAAAATCCTTTTTGCCCCATTAGAGTATATAGTAAATGCAGCAAATCGGTGATTCTTCAGAAGCAGAAAGAATAAAACATTTAATTTCAAAGAAATTCCACATTTATGTGTTATTGTAGAAAAAGATTCAGTTGTTTCATCTGGACTGTTTAAGAAAAACAAAACGTTTCAACTCTCATCAAGAGACATTTTATATCCTCCTCTGGGTAAACCCCGCCCACTCCTGATAATCCCATTGATGTACTAACAGCCCTGAGATGGGCCATCTACATCCTATTGTTCCCTGACTTTTGCTCCATCCTCTCCGAGTACCTGTTTAGCATCAGAATGCCTCGGGCGTCTCCATGGTTTCAGCAGACCATTATAAACAACTGGAAGGTTGAATCTTAAACCTCCATTACGATTTAAGGAAGAATTCTCTTTTTTCCCCAAAGATGGCCTCCTTAACTCCTCTTTCAAACCATCTCTTCTCCTGCTCAGAATCTCCACCTCACTGTCTTCAATAGAGTGGTTTGTGGCTTTGAGATGAAGATGCACAGCGCTCTGGGATCCTGAACTTGAGTGTCTTCTGTGCTGATAAAGCCTCTTGTGAAGTGGCTGTTTAGTCTCACTATGTACCGCTCTTTACAACTTCCCTCACTGCATTGGCTAGAATACACTACATTGCTCTGTTTTTCTTGTCCTTTGGGTGAACCAGTTTGTGTCTTAAAGTGTTGCCTGGTTTGAAATAGAAGGACCTTCCTGTTGTCTAGAAATTCTTTGCAGTTATATATTTTTGTTGAAGATCTGGGTTGTACGGAAATACAAAAGGAACATGTTCTTAAAAAAGCATATTTCCCAATTTAACTCTCTTTAACTTCTCAACTATTTGGTGGAGCACATTTTAGGCAACTGCCTTTCAGAGAGAAAACATGTGCTACTCCCAGATTCTGGCGGAGGCTAGAGATATTGAGTCTGAGTGGAACCAAGTTCTCAGCCTCCATTGTCAATGCGGCTGCTTGAATTCCATGTGATGGCGTAGCAGACTGACGCCCTGGTTTTTCGGTGCTCTCTGTTTTGTGTGCGTTTTTGTTCGTATATCCTGTGTCCGCGTGCTCCTATACCCGTAAAGAGCTCTTATCCATCCGAACCACAACTCCTACGGATCTAGTTCCAGTTTTTTTTAGCTTCTGCTGCAGAGTTAGCCCTTCTTTTGGCTAAGAGAGTGAAACGGCGCAAACGAGGAAAATGTGCCGGTGCGCTGGTCCGCCTCAGGAGACGCGGCACACGGACGCCTTTACCTGGGATTTTCCTCTCTAACGTTCGCTCACTCTCCAACAAACTGGATTAACTGGCACTTCCTGTCTTGTGCTTCACGGAGACGTGGCTCAGCGAGTCGGACTGCGCATTACAGATGGAGGGATTCGAGCTGCACCGAGCGGACATGCAGAGGGATCACGCAGCGGAGGAGTCCGTTTCTACAACACCTGGTCATTCGATGTGACTGTGGTCTGCTCATGCTCTGGAATATCTTTTCATTAAGATTAGATTAGATTAGATTCAACTTTATTGTCATTACACATGTACAAGTACAGAGCAACGAAATGCAGTTTACATCAGGCTAAATAGCTGAAATTGTAACCACAGGTGCAAAATTGAAAACAAAAGAGAGTAAAGAGCACACGGCCACTTACGAGCTATAGCGCCCCCTACAGTTCACATGAAAGTTCCACAGTCAAGCTATTGGCACAAAATATGGGGAGATGATTGTATACATCAAAAGAAGTAAACTAAATAGGTTATGTACCGTCATATTATGTATCGTTTGGCTTCTGGGAACATGCATATCTCCATAAGTCCTAAAAGACGAGGGCTGTCAAACATTTATTTATTCCTGTCAGGGACTGTAGATGGAAATGAGCTATTTAGCTACAGTTTGGTGCGGAACACCATGTGGGCCAAATGTTTTAATCCGGCCAGGAAAACATTTTTAATGTAGATCTATTAACTTCCGATTGCTCGAACCGCTGCCCCTCCCACCGCACTGCTCAGCGCTGCTGGGCTGCTGGAGCATCTCATCCAGTGCTGAGGGCTAAGTGCCGACTTGTACAAAACTTTACAGATTTCACTTGAGCAAGAGGTCTGAGCGGGGAAAGAGACATCCATCTTTGGGAAACGTGTGGAAGAAGGAAAGGAGGCGGTTTTGTGGACGTTAGAGCTGTGCTAAAAGCGGCGCTAATGTGAAGCTAACAACAAGAATTCAAACTTCTGTGATGATGCTCTGTGAGGAAAACATCCAAACCAGTGCAAACCTGGACAGATCAAGAGCCACAGGGAAAAACACATGTCAGAGTGTAATAAAGTCTGAACATGACAGAGTGAAGCTGCTGTGAGCTCTAAGTGTGTCCACACTAATGTGACTGAAGAGCTCTGTGAAGTCAACCAGAATGCACTCATTTAATTCACTACATGAATAATTAGTGAGCTCATATTGAGTTTGAGCAGCAACAGGTCTGTGATATCAACATTTCATATCAGAAATCACAAGTCTATATTCTGTTCCTGCTGCATGAATATGGACTCTGCTGCAGATTTGTGCCAGTGTCCACATAGAACTATTACAAGGCTATATAAAGCCATTTATGTATAATATTTGTTATGGTATATTCGGCCCAGGACCCAGCCTGAGCATATGGGCAATGATCAGGCGGAGAGAATCTCGCGCCAGGGCAGTCGGCCTTCGATGGTGACCGTGTGAGAGGGCGGTCTTGTGGGTGGCGAGGGCCAGCATCGCTTTTGTTATTTGGATTTATTTTTCATGATTTGTTTATACAAAAAAAATGATTGCACTTATTCTGCCCCTCCCACTTTTTTTCTCTTTTTGCCTCGGATCAGCACTTTCGTTGTAATGGCACTTCTGGTTGAGCGGGAAAACGCCGTTCTTTTAAATGGTGAACAAGGGAAAAGTCTGGCCGCTAAAATATGTGGACTGGTTTGTGTAAAATGTCCAATGTTCATGTGACCAAAAAATATTTTTAAAAAAATAAACAATGCGTCAATTCCCTGCGCAGTCTGAAAACAGACTTATTTTTTCTGGAGGTCAGCAGCCCTACGTCAACAGGAAGAAGGATTACATGAAACGGCAGTGCCCAGGCAGACTTCTGGTATAAGGGGATGAAATGGGTTTATGAACACGCCGGTCATGGGCTGATTTCTCTCCATTGTCCCTCATGCTCTCTCACAAACACACACATTCATACACTAGCACACACGGGCAATGGAGGCAAGATGAAGTGTCTCGCCCAAGGACACAACAACAGTGTGCACTAGCGCCCCCTTGTGGCACCTGGTGCTCCGGTGGTCTTGAAGCAGAGTAAGATCGGGCTTTGACAAGTTGGTAGTGGCAACCTTGGCTTAGGCTATTCAAAGAGAACCTAAGAACTCTTGACTAAGGGTATAATTATTAGACTTTGAAGTAGCTCTGAGACAAAACAAGGAAACCGTCTGTCCCTCTGAAATAAACTCTCTGTGACCATTATTTTCCACCTTTCTGATTTCCAGTCTTATTATTTACCTGGGAATGGGAATCTTTGCACATAAAGTGCTCATTCGACTCCCTCGGCAGAGTCGGATCGCTTCATCACTGTGGAACTGCTCTTTTTCCCCAAGTAGGGAAAAAGAAGGTAGTTTTTCCATGGCGAGAGGAAGGGTCTAAGGACAGAGGCCCTTGGGACATTTGTCTAAGGACAAGGGATGCTGGGTCATTGCCATTGTTTAATCAGTTCTCACTGTCGCCCTTTGAGGCGACGGCTGTAGCGATTTTGGGCGTTACAAAATTAAATGGAATTGTATTAACATTTTGTTACATACACACGCGCCTAATTTGCATATCAGTACACCACAAACTGGTGCTAAACTTTGTGGAGGCTGTTGTTCTGAAGTCCATTTGACTTAAATTGTTCATAGTGTTTGAAAATAACTAAAATAATACTTGCAAATAAATCCACTGGAGACAAAAAAAGCTTTAAAAGGAAAAAAGCTTTAAAAAAGCAAAGTGAAGTCCATGAAAAAGAGAAGCGAGAGACATCATCTTTTATGCACAAATTGCTGTCACTTGTTCAAGGTCACCTTACATCATTGCCCCCCACCCTGGTCCCCTACTCCTATCCTGCCCCCTCTGACCCCTGCACCTGCAAGAAGGATCCATTTTACAACACACAAATATTAATAGCACAAAATGTAATTATGAGTGTTCGACACGTAGTTTATGTTGTTAATAGGAATGTATGCACTAAATGTCATTGTATTCTATAAATGTGATTGTGAGGGGAGTGTGAGTGTAATGACTTTTAGTTAGGAGTATGGAGTGTAGCATTTGTAGCAATATGTAGCATATGTAAGTGTTATCTGAAGATGGAGTGGTCTGAGGAGTGTCTGCCCCACGCTGCTCACTGCTGTCACTGTGCTGACGCATCAAGAGGCACTGAGAGAGAGGGAGCCAGTCAGATCCAAAATTAAATTCAGTTCAATTTATTTTTGTAACGCCCAAAATCACAACAGCGGTTACCTCGAAGGATGACAGTGAGAACAGATTAATACAATGTTGAATGAATGAGCGCTGTCAACGTGAGTGCTGAGAATTTGGCAGATTAAATCTAAAATATTACGCAAGCCTAACCCACAACTAGGTTAAATTAGGTGGCTTAAGTGATTGAGTCTAGAAACCTTTCAGTGGAACTACTTTTCTGTGGGTAACCTGGTGCAGCTCGTCATCACCAAATGTTCTTATGTTAAACCTGCCCAAGGACTGCAGATGCAAATTAGCTTCTCGCTATATCTGGTACTGACCATCTTTTCTCTCAGAGATTAATGTTATCTTTGCACTATCCTCGTTTTGAAAAAAAGAAAAAATTACATTTTAGGGGTACACAGTACATTACTTGACTTACAAAACAAAAGGGCTGTGTACTTTCTCCTCTGCTCTTCTCCCTGTACACAAACTGCTGCACCTCCAGCCACAACTCCGTAAAACTGATCAAGTTTGCGGACGATACCGCCCTCATCGGGCTCATCGCGGACGGGGATGAGTCTGTCTACAGGAGGGAGGTGGATCGGCTGGTGTCCTGGTGCAGCGGTAACAACCTGGAGTTCAACGGCCAGAAGACAGTGGAGATGATCGTGGACTTCAGGAAAGTCAAAGCCCCCCAGCCCCCCCACATCATGACAGACTCCCCCATCACCACCGTGGACTCCATCCGCTTCCTTGGCACCAACATCACCCAGGACCTCAAGTGGGAGCCCACCATCAGCTCCCTCATCAAGAAGGCCCAGCAGAGGATGTACTTCCTGCGGCAGCTGAGGAAAGCCAAGCTGCCAGTGCAGATGATGGTGCAGTTCTACACGGCCATCATTGAGTCCATCCTCACCTCCTCCATCACCGTGTGGTACGCTGGAGCCACAGCCAGGGACAAACAGAGACTACAGCGCCCTCTGCTGGAGCCACAGCCAGGGACAAACACAGAGACTAAATTAGCACCCTCTGCTGGAGCCATAGCCAGGGAAAAACGGAGACTACAGCGCCCTCTGCTGGACGCACACCCAGGGACAAACAGACTACAGCGCCCTCTGCTGGAGCCTCAGCCAGGGACAAGACAGAACTACAGCGCCCTCTGTGCTGGAGCCACAGCCAGGGACAAACAGAGACTACAGCACCCTCTGCTGGAGCCACAGCCAGGGACAAATCCAGGTCCGATCACAGCTGACCCTTCTCACCCTGGACATGGTCTATTTGAACCCCTCCCCTCAGGCAGGAGGCCACTCCCCTCTGGCAGGAGGCTACGGTCCATCCGGACCAGAACCTCCCGCCACAAGAATAGTTTCTTTCCCTCTGCCGTTGGACTCATGAACACTTCTAAACACCTGACACTTTAACTACAACTATTCATCACTCACTGCACTGTCACTTTCTGCACTACAACTGTAAATTTAACTGTAATTCACATGTACATAGTAATGCCAATTTGTATTTTATACTATTGTAATTTTAAATTGTTTCTTAATGCATGCCCTTTTTGATTGAATATATGTTGTTTTATTATTGCTCAGTGTTTTATGTTGCACCTTAAGACCGAGACAAGTTCCTATGTTTGTGAATTTTGTTCATCGACAATGGCAATAAACCCCTTCATATTCTGATTCTGAAAAACAATTGGGACAAGGTTTTAACAAATCAAAACAAAAAGTGTATACCTTTTCCATAACGATTTGGGTGGTGCTTGAGGACATCATGGAGAAAGCGCTCAAGCAAGTTGTGTGCCGATTGGCTGCTATGCTTTGCTCCTGTGGTGGAGCGGCCCACTGCGTCCTGATTCCAGGGGCCGGGCGGCCCACTGCGTCCTGATTCCAGGGGCCGGAGCGGCCCACTGCGTCCTGATTCCAGGGGCCGGAGCGGCCCACTGCGTCCTGGTGCTGGGGACTGGACAGGTGCTGTGAGGACACCAACAGGACAGTGAGAAAACATGCACACAAAAGGCCTCATAAGCTCTGCATGGAGCCACACCTGGTTCAGGTCTTGGTACAGAATTTCACATAGACCACAGTAGCCCTGCTGCTCAGGCTCCAGGCCCCGCTCACACATCTTCAGTTCAACGTCCAACCACAGAGCTGCATGCTGCCTTGACCCATCTGAAAAGACAACAGGTGAGTGGTGATGTAAACAAGAACATGAGTATATAATCGCGACAAATACAGCTATATAGGTTTACTTAATATTCTCTTTCACTTGTGTCGCCTCTGAGGGAGAACTCTCACTACCATCTGATGGTACAGTGAAGCCATTGACTGAGTAAAAGTTTCTCTATCTGGGCCTCAGGACCAGTGTGTTTTACATTCTGCGTAATTATTCAGACTAAAAGCAGTCTTTTAATCCATCAGGAAAAGTTTAAAAAAAAAACTGGATGTAATTTTTTACTTTGAGCTGACACACACATCAAGAACATCACAAAAATAGGGGTCCACCCAAATCCACCCAAATTCTCAGGCCAACAGGGAGATGCTGATCCTTTTCATCACCACCGACTCTGGAAAGAGGGGTGAGTCAGGGCTGCGCCAGGTCTCCCCTCCTGTTTGCTTTGTATTTGGAACCATTGGCCCAATTTATTAGACAATCAAAATTAATTCATGGTGTTAAAATTGATGGGACGGAACATCAAATTGCCTGCTATGCAGATGATGTTCTATTGTATTTGACCAAACCAGAAATTTCCATACCCAATGTGATGCATTTTCTTCAAGAAGTTGGTCCAAAGTCTGGATACAAATTAAATGTACAAAAAAAAACAGAAATTCTCTTTTACTGAGAAATGACATATAACGGGAGAAATGACATAAAACACAACTTAGGTATATTGCTAGTCTCGTCTACTTTTTTCTTCGACACATGCTGCTCTTCTGATGCTTGTTCACGCGTGACTTAAAACATTTAATTGTTAAAGATTTTAGAAACGGTAAAAGAGTTAAATTCCTTCTATTGTATTTTTAGACTAAAAGAATTGAGCACTGTAGGTAATTTTAGAAGTTGAACTCTTTAAATGGTCTGGGCCATGAGGCTGCAGGCAGAGTTAATATAATACATCCATGATATGGTCAGGAAAGAAGTAACCATGGCAGTTCATTCATGACACAGAACAACATCCCCAACTGCAGTACCATACAATTCACCAGGAGGTGTCCAGCCTGCGAGGAAACACAACATCAACTAGCCAAAAATGAGGCCACAAGTGTGAAAAAAGTGTCACTGAGAACAGCAGCTTATGGCTTTAATAACCTTGAGCACAGCCTTTATGTTTTATCTTGGAAGATAAATGCTTGTCGGTTACTGGCAAAGAGTCAACTTGCAGCTCCAGTTTCTAAAGTTCACAAAAAATGTAGGGTTTGTGACGCCTAGTGAAATTACATTTTCGTGTCAGCATAAAGCTTTGAGACATGTTTATTTCGTTGTAAACATGTAGCGTTAAACTACGCCATCCAATGTAATCATCTCTATAGATTACACAGAACAATGCTACTCATGGTAACGTTTCCATACAATGCTCTGGTGTTACTCACGTGTACTCGAGTGGTTGTCGTTGTGGTTTTTCAGAGTTTGTGTTTTCGTTAACCATTTCTACGGCCCAGCCTCCCGCTCCGGGTCATCATCATACAGAGACAGACAGGGACCCGCAGCCCATCCCCGCAGCGCACTCAGCCCCCGCAGCACACTCAGCGTTAGCAGCTTCTCTTCTTCTTCTTCTTTCTCTTCCTCCTCCTTCTTCTTCTTCGAACATATTCTGGCAGGCTGTACGCTGGTATAGCGCAATGCTGCCCCCTCTGATTAGCATGGATCATTTCACTATGTTCTACAGTGTGGGTTGGTGGATAGGACAAACTTAAGCACTGCTTTGTCAATTTACCCCGAAATGTAGCCAAACGAAAACATTGTCTTAAACGAAAAGACAGTGTGCCCCAAGTTCTTTAAACAGCCTTTCCCCACCATATTTTGGTCAAGATAATAAGACATGTTTTACAATTTCCAACTGCGCACACTGACACAAACCAGTTTGATGTTTACCTAAAATCTTGGGATAGGCTGCAAAGCCACAATGGCCCAATCTCATTCATATTATTTTCACTTGATTCATTAATTCTGTTAGATGACAACAATAGTCTGCTATTTTGAAATTAAGGGTTGACAACCAAAATAGTGCCTCCCTTTAGTTTCCTTATCCCATTTCTGTTGCCACTGTTTATCCACAAAACTCTTAAAAAGGCTGATGCACTCAAGTTTACCAAAACAAAGTTTGTATTCAACCTCATTACGGAAAAGAGCCTCTTAAATTAGCAAAATTTATCCGCCATTTCATTACCTATAATACCAGTGCAATACACTGCAACTAGCCCGTTCCATTCGATGCAGGCAACTCAGGATTTCCAATATAATATCCATTCTATCCCCAGAAAACCCCCCAGATACAGTCTGCACTGCAGCTGAAGAATCTGAGTGGACATATGACAATTCAGGTTTGTTTCGCTTAATCCAATCCAAAGCCCACCAGATGGCCAGTAGCTCTGTGGAATACACAAATAAATGATCAGAAACACGCACACCTTTCCTAACTTCATTGTTCATAATATTCGCTCCAAATCCAGCTTTTCCAGAGCCTTAGATCCATCTGTAAAAAATGTATGGCTTGTCTCCCTATCAAGAGACATAAATGCATTAACTCGTTGGCTAACAACACCCTTATTCTGTCCCAGGATGTTGACCAAAGTGAACCAACAACATTTCCAGACTTGATTGAGCGGCCGCGCCATACACAAAGCTTCCATAGTCCAAGGTGGACCTTATCATTGCCCTATAAATCATGTGCAGAGTTGATCTGTCTGCCCCACAGCCAAACTTCGAAGAATATTGTTAATCTTTTAACATTTGCATATAGTTTTTCAATATGTGTATTCCTGTGAGCCTTTGATCCATCCACATCCCCAGGAATCTGAACACTTTAACCCTTTCTAGTGGATGCCCATACAAATAGGGCCATATCCGTGATTTTCTTTTTAAAACCAAATATCAAAATTTGCTCTTAGAGGAGATCCTAAACCCCCAGCAGTTCGCCCCCCTCACCGCTTTTTCGCATTCTTCAATCCACCTTGGGACATGAACACCATGTAGAATCCGGGGAGATCTTCTACATAGAATTGTCTCAGACACTACACTGTTGCCAGTAGGCTTTATTAGAACGGAGAGGAAAGTATGAAATGGGGGCTGAGAGAGAAGGGAGGACATGCAGTGCCTTAACCACTAGACCATCGGGCAGCACAAGAATTACACATTTCATGAGCCATCACTGTTCACATAAACTAGCCTCTACCTCTTTGAAATGGCTCATGGTCAGGCCAGTTAGGAACAGAAATAAAAACCTACAGTTCCCGGCTATGCTGCCCTAGGAGCAACTATACTGGGGGAAGTATGGCAGCTTGAGCACTATCCTCTGCTTCTTACTACTTTTCTATCAAACAATGTTTAATATTTAATTTCACTTGCAATTTGTTCATCTCTTTTTCCTTCTTTTTCTCCCACTTCCTCAACGGGAGTGGAGCAGGCACATCGATGACCTGTGGATCCAGATGCTCCTCAGCTGCCTGGAGAAACGGTCTGCCTGGAGAAACGGTCTCTACTCCATATGAATGGTTCTTCATCGCCTCAAAGAACTAGTTCTCCTCCTGAGTGGGCCTAGCTCCACCGTGTATCTGCAAATTGAGGCGTGCCCTCCTGTCCGCCCGAGGGAGTCGGATCTCTCCTTCACTGTGGAACTCCTACAGGTTCTACTTTTTCCCAAAGAGTTTGTTTTTCCTGGCTGAGAAGGAGGGTCCAAGGACAAGGGAGCTTGGGACATTACCAAGTCCCTATGAACATTGTTTATTCTGTTTTTATTCTATTGTTCACTGTCACCCCTCGAGGCATCTACTGCTGTGATTTTGGGCATCCCAAAAATAAATTGAATTGAATTGAATTTCCTAAATTTCTCCCAATCTGGATGAGCATAATCAAATCTTGGGGGTCTATCTTTCACAAGTGACTTTTTAAATGTAGTCTTTACAGGGAAATTATCACTGCCAACTGTATCAGTGAGAACCTCCCACTCAGTTATCCTAGCCAAGACTCGTGAAGCTAAGGTCAAATCAAGACAAGAGGTCTTACATATATTAAAATCAATTCATGTTGGTGTACTATCATTCAAAATTAGACCGGAGTACTAAATTACTCCGGTCCAAAAAATCTGCGATTACAAGGCCATTTGCGTCCCTCCCGACTTCCCCACAGTGGGTTATGGACATTGAAGTCACACACCCAAACAGTCCACACACCCATCCTCTCCATCATTTCCTCTAGCTCTGTAAGCACCAAAGGTTTACATGGGTTATAACAGTTGACAATGTGCATTTTCCCTCCTGTGCTCCACAACTTCTGTGACCAAAAGCCTCAAGAGACACTTCACATTCACTCTGTTTGTACTGCAATCCTTTCTTTATAAATGTGGCACACCCACTTCCGGATCGGTTTATTCTATCCTTCCGCAAGCAGTTATACCCTGGTACAACAAAATCAAGATATGGTTTTAGCCAGGTTTCCTGGATGCATACAATATCAGGTTTAACCTCAAGATCCTTGATACAAATTTTATATTCTTGCCTATTACCGATAAGACTCCAAGCATTCCATTGCAGTATACAGACCATAAGGATTAAACTAAACATGATCAATATTGTCAAATTCGCAATCTTCCAGGTCACAACTTTCTTCAGTAGCTGACGTCACTTCCGGGTAAGTGTAAGCTATTTTGAGAGTTGTTCGCTCGCTTCTTTTTATTGTTAATCCACAAATTATACAAATACTATTTTAGCTTCCTATACGCCAGTGAAAGTGTGTGATTGCTCCTAAAACAATCCGGAGCCTTGTACAGCTAACTTTCGTTCAGTATTTTGTAGATTAAAAACCCCCTTGCTCTCTAGCCTCAGTCTGAGCTAGCTTAGCCGCTAGCGCCATGGCTGAAACTTTTACCTGCTCAAATTTTCATATATCGAGTCAGAACCCTGGCTTTTTCCTCCGACGATAGGTGCGTGAAGTGCAGTGTAGTGTTAGCTTTGGAAGCCAGGGTTACGGAGTTAGAAGCACGGATCAGCTGTTTGGAGGAGCCTAAATCTAGGACCGTGCGTCAGGACGCAGCGTTAGCATTAGCAGCGCTAGCAAGGCTAAGACAGTGTCTCCCGCGCAGCCGGGACTAGACCAGGAACAAAATAGGGACCAATTTGTGACAGTTTGGAGGGAACGAGGCGCTAAACGCCAGCCTGTAGTGCACCGCGAGCTTCCCGTCTACAATAGGTTTGCTCCCCTCAGCGATCACACGCCCGCTGAATGGACTCGTGATACTCTGGTAATTGGAAGTTCTATAGTCAGAGACGTGAAGCTACCAGGGTCAAGTGTTAGATGTTTACCAGGGGCCAGAATGGGTGACGTTGAAGGAAACCTGAGGCTTTTTAAAGCAGAGTAGACAGAGGTTCCGCCGAATCGTGATTCACGCAGGCGGTAACGACGCCCACCGGTGACAATCAAAGGTGCTCAAATTACAAGTAGGTGCGGTGTGTGAATTGGCAAAGACGATGTCAGATACCGTAATATTTTCTGGTCCCCTGCCCAATCGGATCAATACTGAACTGTACAGCCGCTGTTCAGCATTCAATTTCTGGTTATCTACTTGCCCTCAAAACAATGTAGTCTTTGTGGAAAATTGGAGTGCGTTTTGGGGAAAGCCCGGGCTCATACGCAGGGATGGCATCCATCCGACTTCGGAGGGTACATCCCTTTTAGTTCGGAATTTGACCGATAGCCTTAGTTGTCTAAAGTGACCACCCAGGGATGAGCCCGGGCACAGAGTAGCAGTGTAAGACGCTCCTCTGTCGCTGAGCTCTCGCCCGCTCTGACTGTGTGTGTCCCTCGTGCAAATAATGCCAAAAAGTCAAACCTCAGAAAAGCTATATCAGGCGTCAGACCAAATAACTTAATAATAATAACACACACAAATGATACAAATAAACAGATAAATAAGCATGTAAAATGTGGACTGTTAAACATTAGGTCCATTTCCTCTAAATCGCTTTTAGTTAATGAATTAATTAGAGATTGTAACATAGATCTTCAAGCTCTAACTGAAACTTGGCTTCAACAAGATGATTTTGTCAGACTCAATGAGTCCAGCCCACCCACTCATGTTAAGTTTAGACCCCGAGGAGCACAGGCCGAGGTGGTGGTGTGGCAGTAATCTCACACTCAAGCCTACTCTAATCCTAAAATTAACAATGCATTTCGCTCATTTGAAAGCGTCATGTGATCAATCACATGTCCAAATTGGAGAAATCAAAAAGGAGTCTTGTTCGTGGTTCTCTACCGACCTCCTGGTCCCTATTCAGAGTTTTTAACAGAGTTCTTAGACTTTATATCAAATTTGGTGTTAGACTGGGATAAAGTAGTGATAGCTGGAGTTTTCAATATCCATGTGAACGTGATTGATAACTTTCTCAGTAATTCTTTCAACGCCCTGTTAGATAGCATAACTGATAACTCACAGTCACAAGCACAAGCACACTCTAGATCTTGTTCTAACATATGCAATAGAGATAAGTGACCTCATTGTCTTCCCTCAAAACCCTATAGCGTCAGATAATTTCCTAATTACCTTTCAGTTTGTTCTCAAAGATTATCAATCCCCACAGAATAAAATCATAATGAAAAGGACAATATCGGAAAAATCTATCTCAAAGTTCAAAGAAATAATAGAGCCAATATTCAGTGACATGTCATGTGATCATGCCATGTGATCAATTCATGTGATCCTGCTGAGAATGGCCTTAGTCCCAGTGTAAGTGATCAATTTGTCAACTTGACCATGAATGAGATGCTCCTCAATTGCCTGGAGAAACGGTCTCTAGTCCATATGAACGGCTCTTCATCAGCCTTGAAGAATTGGTTCTCCCCCTGAGTGGGTCTAGCTCCACCTTCTATCTGCAAATTGAGGCGCGTCCGCCTGTCCGTCTGAGGGAGTCGGATCTCTCCTTCACTGTGGAACTCCTACAGGTTTCTAACGATGATGAACTCTCCCCTGACTGCTGTCCAAGGACAGGGGGGCTTGGGACATCTGTCTAAGGACACAGGATGCTGGGACATTTCCAAGTCCCTATGAACAGTGTTTATTTTGTTTTTTTCCCACTGTAGCCCCTCGAGGCAACTTCTGTTGAATTTAATTGAATTCATACTCAGTTTCTTCAACATTTCTTATGCTTATTTGACTCCCTGAGATGGGCTCATTCTGTCCTGTCTTCATAAAAGTAAAATGTGATTGGGAATGAAAATCCTTGAGCACCAAGGATCTGTTAGCAGCTTCAGTCACAGATTTAATTATGTCTGATCTTGAGCTTTTGTCACGGGCACCATACATTACATCAACGACAAAGGCCATGAGGGCCTCCTTACTGACTGCAAGTATCTCTTGATTGGGGCATACAGGTAACCTGGTAACCTCATTTGTCCAACTCAGCGGACTCTTGTTTGTACCCTCTTTTCAAAGCTTCTGCATATGAGATGTTGTTCTGCTCTTTCAACTCTTGGACCTGTTTTGCTTTAATAAACAAAAGACACTCTCTGGATGATACCGTATGACTCTCTCCGCAATTGCAGCATTTTGAATCAGGCACACTACATAACACAATGTCATGCTCCCCTCCAAACTTTGCACATCGCCTACAACCATTGAAAGAAGCAGCCATGTGTCCACAACGCTGACATTTCAAACACTGCATAGGGGGTCTCTGAAAGACAAACATCCAATGAATACACTGGTTGGCAAAATATTGCCTCAACACGTGATCAAAACTTGGGGTTTCCGCCTTCTCGGGCCTTGAACTACTTTGCTTCAATCACACCCTCCCCTTCCCTTAATTTCAATCTCAGACACATCAGCAAAAAACCCATACATCACACCTTTAATTGTATCAGTCCTCTCCATAACCTCAGCCTCCACTTTTTTACCCACACTTTTAAATGCCTCGACTACCCTTAGTGGATTCACGCCTCTAAACCCACCACCAGTTTGATCTTTCATCTTAAAGAAAAATAAGTCTAAACTCTTCCGCGGGTTGAGGGCTATTTTCCTTGACTTTTCTCGAGAGACGTGTCAGCCCTATCCCTTTTCCCAGACATTTTAACTGCGGCCTTTTTTTCTCCCACCTGACTCTCTTTTCCTCCTGAAGAAGAGGCCATCCACCCAAGATATAACACGTAATATTTACTATCCAGAAAAACAACCACTGAGCGGACAGGCATACAACACTGATACCGGACCTACACAGGCCGTCGACCGGTAATCACCTCCCGCTCATTATCAACAACAAACAAAACCAGTTCCGTAATCCATAAAAATTGCAATCAAAACCGATCAAAACCAAGAAGATTTGGACGTATTTCATAATTCGCGGCAAGTAGTTGCGACGACACTTCTGCTCACATCCACCAACCGCCGTATCCCTGCATAGCCAGCGTTAGCATCAACAAACAATCTTGTTCTTTTTCTTCTTCTGGCAGGCTAGGCATGCAAGTGTATTGCTGTCCTCCACTGGTCAGGCGAAAAAACAGCTTAACACTGATAATTAGCTGCACTCTCTAGATTTAATTGTAGGCAAGGCAAGGCTAGTTTATTTGTAGACTACAATTTGTACACAATACAATTCACTGTTCCAGATTTTAGCTGCATAAAACTGAAACGCATATTCCCCATGTTTAGTCCTGACTCTGGCACCAGCAGGAGGCCGGGCCATGTTTAGTCCTGACTCTGGCACTAGCAGGGGGCCGGGCCATGTTTAGTCCTGACTCTGGGCACCAGCAGGCCCGGTCCATGTTTAGTCCTGACTCTGGGCACCAGCAGGAGAGCCAGACCATGTTTAGTCCTGGCACTGGCACCAACAGGAGGCTAGTCCATGTTTGGTCCTGACTCTGGCACCAGCAGGAGCCCGGTCCATGTTTAGGCAAGGCAAGGCAAGGCAAGTTTATTTGTAGAGCACAATTCGTACACAAGGCAATTCAAAGTGCTCCACATAACAGGAAAAAAAATCATTAAAATCACATAGACATGGCAGAAATCACAAAATCTTAATTTAAAAGTGCCATTTTCAGGCTCCGTCAAATAGTTCAAGACATAAAAGAGAAGAGTGCAAAGAAAAGCATTTCAGTCATATGCACAGCCAAAAAAACTGTTTTTATCTTAGATTTGAACATTGCCAGAGTAGAGACCTGTCTCACATCCTCAGGAAGACTGTTCCACATTTTAACTGTTAAAACTGAAACGCAGATTCCCCATGTTTAGTCCTAACTCTGGGCACCAGCAGGAGGCTGGTCCCTGAGGTCCTCAGAGTCCGAGATGGTTCATATGGCACTAACATGTCCGAGATGTACTTTGGTGCTAGGCCATGGAGAGACTTGTATACAAGCAGAGCTGCTTTGAGGTCTATTCTCTGAGCCACAGGGAGCCAGTGCAGAGACCTGAGCACAGGACTAATGTGATTGTACTTCCTGGTTCTTGTCAGGACCCAAGCAGCAGCGTTCTGGATGTACTGCAGCTGTTTTACAGCTCGTTTGGAGAGGCCAGTGAGCAGGCCGTTACAGTAGTCTAATCTACTAGAGACAAACGCATGGATAAGTCTCTCCAGGTCTGGTTTAGACACTATACTTTTGATTTTGGCAATGTTTTTTTAGATGGTAAAAGGGTTAGGGTGGCTGCTAAAATTCAAGTCTGAGTCCATTATTAACCCCAGATTTCTATTTTGATTTGTAGGTTTTAGAGCGAGACTCTGGAGGTGACTGTGAACACTTTCTCTTTGTTTCTGTGGGCCAAAGACCATGATTTCAGTCTTGTCTGAGTTCAACTGGAGAAAGTTGTTTTGCATCCACACACTGATCTTTTGGATGTAGTATCGACTGGCCCATGTAGTATCCAGTGGTCCATATTCACCTGCCGTCAGTGAAACATAGATCTGAGTGTCGTCTGCCTAATTGTGATAGGACACATTTTCACTGCGTATCAACTGACCTAACGGCAGCATGTAGAGGTTGAACAGAAGGGGTCCCAGGATTGACCCTTAGGGCACCCCACAGGTCAGGGGCATCTGGTCTGAGACACAGTTACCAATTTCGATAAAGAATTTCCTGTCTTCCAGATAGGACTTTAACCAGTTTTAGTGCAGTGCCAGTGATGCCCACCCAGTCCTCTAGTCTCTGTAAGAGGGTCCCATGATCGACAGTGTCAAAAGCAGCACTCAGATCTAACAGAATTAAGACTGAGGCTTTGCCCGCGTCAGTGTTCAGGTGGATGTCATTTGTCACCTTGACAACAGCAGTCTCAGCGCTGTGATGAGGTCTAAAACCTGACTGGAAAACATCAAATGAGTTGTTTATTAAGAGGAAATCAGCCCCAAAATGGCAGATTAGAGATGGGCCGGTAATTACTCAGTACTGCGGCATCAAGGCTGCTCTTCTTCAGGGAGGCTTTATGACAGCCATTTTCAAAGAAATTGGGAATGTTCCAGATTGAAGCGACATGTTAACTATGTGAGTGAGTGGTGAAAACAAACTGTTCAGCACAGACTTTAGAAAAGTGGTGTTAGAAACATCGAGGAGATCATCACCAGTTCATCTACATTGTAGAACCAGGGAAAAGCCCCCATAGTCTGGCCCAGGTCAACGCACTCTACTCTGGGCTAGGTCCTGTCACCAGTCTGGCCCCAAAAGGACCAGAGGAACCAGGGAAAAGCCCCCAAAGTCTGGCCCAGGTCAAAGCACTCCACTCTGGGCTGAGTCCTGGCACTAGTCTGGCCCCAAAAGGACCAGCAGAACGAGGGCAAAGCCCCCAAAGTCTGGACTATGTCAAAGTCCTCCACTCTGGGCTGAGTCCTGGCACTAGTCTGGCCCCAAAAGGACCAGCAGAACCAGGGAAAAGCCCCCACAGTCTGGCCCAGGTCAACGCACTCTACTCTGGGCTAGGTCCTGTCACCAGTCTGGCCCCAAAAGGACCAGAGGAACCAGGGAAAAGCCCCAAAGTCTGGCCAGGTCAAAGCACTCCACTCTGGCTGAGTCCTGGCACTAGTCTGGCCCCAAAAGGACAGAGGAACCAGGGCAAGGCCCCAAAGTCTGGGCCATGTCAAAGCACTCTACTCTTGGCTAGTCTCTGTCACCAGTCTGGCCCCAAAAGGACCAGCAGAACCAGGGAAAAGCCCCCAAAGTCTTGCCCAGGTCAAAGCACTCCACTCTGGGCTAAGTCTGGCACTAGTCTGGCCCCAAAAGGACCAGAGAACCAGGAAAAAAGACCCCAAAGTCTGGCCCAGGTCAAAACCACTCCACTCTGGGCTGAGTCCTGGCACTAGTCTGGCCCCAAAAGGACCAGAGGAACCAGGGCAAGGCCCCCAAAGTCTGGCCCAGGTCAAAGCACTCCACTCTGGGCTAAGTCCTGGCACTAGTTCTGGCCCCAAAAGGACCAGAGGAACCACGAAAAAGGACCCAAAGTCTGGCCCACATCAAACCACTCCCCCCTGGGCTAAGTCCTGGCACCAGTCTGGCCCCAAAAGGACCAGAGGAACCAGGGCAAAAGCCCCCAAAGTCCCGCCCATATCAAAGCACTCTACTCTGGGCTAGGTCCTGGCACCAGTTTGGCCCCAAAAGGACCAGCAGAACGAGGGCAAAGCCCCCAAAGTCTGGCCCAGGTCAACGCAGTCCACCCTGGGCTGAGTCCTGGCACTAGTCTGGCCCCAATAGGACCAGCAGAACGAGGGCAAAGCCCCCAAAGTCTGTCCCAGGTCAAAGCACTCCTCTCTGGGCTAAGTCCCGACTCCAGACTTGCCCTAAAAGTACCAGCAGAGCCGGGGGAAAGCCCCCAGTCATGCCCTTATCAAAGCATCCCTCTCTGAGCTACATCCCGGCACCAGACTGGCCCCAAAAGGACCAGCAGAACCAGGGGAACTGCCCCAAAGTTGGTGCCCAGGTCAAAGCACTCCTCTTTGGGCTAAGTCCAGACTTGCCCTAAAAGTACCAGCAGCAGGGGAAAGCCCCCAGTCATTCCTTATCAAAGCACTCCTCTCTGGGCTAAGTCCCGCCAGACTTGCCCTAAAAGTACCAGCAGAGCCAGGGGAAAGCCCCCAGTCATGCCCTTATCAAAGCATTCCTCTCTGAGCTACGTCCCGGCACCAGCTGGCCCCAAAAGGACCAGCAGAACCAGGGAAAAGCCCCCAAAGTCTGGCCCAGGTCAGAGCAGTCCTCCCTGGGCTAAGTCCTGGCACAAGTCTGGCCCGAAAAGGACCAGAGGAACCAGGGCAAAGCCCCAAAGTCTGGCCCAGGTCAAAAGCACTCCTCCCTGGGCTAAGTCCCGGCACCAGATTGGCCCCAAAAGGACCAGCAGAACCAGGGCAAAGCTCCCAAAGGCCTGCCCAGGTCAAAGCACTCCTCTCTGGGCTAAGTCCCGGCACCAGACTGGCCCCAAAAGGACCAGCAGAACCAGGGGAACTGCCCCAAAGTCTGGCCCAGGTCAAAGCACTCCCTGCTCGGCTACGTCCTGGCACCCGTCTGGCCCCAAAAGGACCAGAAGGACCACGGGCAGGCCCAAGAGTTTCCCCGGATGGGGGCACCCAGACCGGGGTTGTTCCACCTGTTCATCCTCCCCTCAGGCAGCTTCGGGGACAACCAGGCTCTCCTCTCGAACACGAGTACCCACCCTTAAGCACTCCTCCCTGAGTAAAGACCCTTAGCGCAGCCGCCCAGGACTTCGTGCCCCTGGTACCCCACGCAGCAATATTTCAAGTGCTGAGCATGCCCTTGGTACTCTACCGTAGGGTACCAGGGGCATGCAGATTTTTTCCTAAGTCCTCACTCGGACATACGGTACTCTGGCGTCGTACCAGGGGCATACAGATTTTTTCCTAAGTCCTCACTCGGACATACGGTACTCCGCCGTAGTACCACGGGCACAAACCTGTGCTTTGGGGGCTTTTCCCTGGTTCCGCTTGTCCTTTTGGGGCCAGTCTGGTGCTGGGACTTAGCCCAGGGAGGAGTGCTTTGACCTAGGCAAGACTTTGGGGAATTTTCCCTGGTTCTGCTGGTCGTTTTGGGGCCAGACTAGTGACAGGACTTAGCCCAGGGAGGAGTGGTTTGACATGGGCCAGACTTTGGGGCAGTTCCCTGGTTCTGCTGGTCGTTTTGGGGCACAAACCTGTGCCCCTGGTACCCCAGCTCAGCACAGCGTAAAAAGACAAACAAACCGTGAAGGCAAAACCCCGGCCCCGGTCCGGCTGGGACATATTGGTCCACGCTCCGACACCCCAATCCCCAAAAGGTTGATCCACGGCTGTAGAGTGCACACTCGCTTAGCAGGTGCTCCAGAGTTCCAGTTCCAACCCCTGCCACGAGCACCGTGCATGCATGTTCCGTGCGGACTCGGGTCGCTCCTGGGCTACAGCACCGCCTATTGTACGTCTCAATGCCTCTCCCGTTGTCCAAGAATGTTCTCGGTCCTCCCCTGATTTGTACAGAGTGGCTATGCCTGTCTTCCGCCCTCCCCGGTGCTCTGGGAACGCCCTGCCCGTGTGGGACATGCTCCGTGCGTCAGAGGTCCGCTCCGGGACCCAGGCACCCTCCCGGTGCACCAGCACCGACCCTGGCACGTCCCCGGTCCTCCCCTTATTTTTGCAGAGTGGCTATGCCCGTCTTCCGCCCTCCCTGGTGCTCTGGGACCGCCCTGCCCCTTGGGGACATGCTCCGTGCGTCAGAGGGCCACTCCGGGACCCTCCCGGTGCTCCAGCACCGACCCTCGCACGTCCCCGGTCCTCCCATGGCACTTGTGATTTCCCCCTGCCCCTATCCGGCCCTCCCCGTGTCTCCAGCACCACCCTGCTCTTTGGGGACATGTTCACTGACTGCCTCGGACCCTCTCTGTGTCTGCAGCACCGCGCTGCACGTGGGGTGCTATTTCCGTGCGTCCAGGGTCCGCTCCGGGACCCCGGGCCACTCTGTTCCCCCACTGGCAAAGTCTGCTCCGCTCCATCTCCAGGAGTTGCCTTCAGACCCAAATAGAACCAGAAAAAGAGGCGGACTTCATATGCCCAGTGAAGGTGCTTGGTCCCCGGCTTGAATAGAACCGGGATTAGTCGATAGCTCAAATCGCCAAAAACGTTGTTCTTCAAAAGCGCCCGGCCGGTCCCTTGGAGACTTGCAGATTTGCAAAGTTCGCGTGGAGGCAGCCTAAGACATTTCGCCTGGGGCAGCCTTACTCAACCCGGGAGACACTGGGTATATGCTTTTTTTCGCACAGATGAAAATATGACTAAGTCCAACAGGCATATGGTACTCTGTGCCAGGATTTTTTCTAAGTCCACACTCAGACGCAACAGGATTTTTTTCTAAGTCCACACGCAATTATTTCACAAATATCTATATTTTATATGTTTTCCACATATTTTATTCTTTTTTTTTTTTTTTCAAGTTTTTTTTTTCATTCACCTGGCCCTAAAATCACCGTTAGGTTTCCACTGCTTCAGAAGAGTCCACTCCAATCACACTTAACCTCACACATTCACAAACTGGCCCAGTTTCAATCTTTAATGTATCTCAGGTCTTCAAGGACTCGAGCCCTGTCACTGATTTATCTCAGGTCTGGTGCCTGCCACTGCTTCGGACCACGGAGATGCAAAAGACTTTGGCGGATTCAGTCAAGGAAATGGGAACTTTTCGCTGTCGGACGGAGTAACTCAATGACTCGAGCTGATCGCACACAGAGGACCAGAAACGATTGGATAATTGATAGATAGTAAATCATTGATCAACAAAATGTACTAAAGTACTTATTTCTCCTTTCGCTGTTGTGCCCTTGTATTCTCTCCCTTTTCTTATCTGGGCCCGGGCTAGAGAGCTACAGGCGTACAAGGCCGTGCTGAAGACACACAGACACTTACACAAAACAAGATTTGGCCTTCACTCACCGTCTGCACATCCCACATTTTAATCTTTGTGTTATCTTGTTTGTGTCCCTGCCCCAATAACCACTGAAAATATCCATCACGTTTAACCTCGTGTAATGTACTCAATATGTGTTGTTTATCATTGTATGCTTATTGCTGAACTGCTTTTTCATTTTCTAAGAGTTCAAGTACCCGAGTAGGCGCTGTGCGAAAGCGAGCCGCCCCGGTGGCTGATGCTCTTTATGCATGTCTCTCATGTCGCATCTGTCACCAAGTCACGTTCCTATGTGTGAATTTGTTCATTGACAATGGCAATAACGTAATTGGTAATCGGCTTTGGCTCAAGATGTCCGAAGTGCAGTGTGCCATTGAGTCTCTGAGAGCCGAGTTGTTAGCTACCATAGCTCCGGCAGTGTCAGAGGCAGTGACCGCTAAATTGAAAGCCGATGGAATAATGGGAACACAGACTGAGGAGGTTGAGCAACGTGTATCAGACGATACGGATCGATCTACAGACAGGAAGGGCTGAGATGGGGGCGCTGCGGGCCAGGGTGACAACGCTTGAGTGGGAGAACAGTAACATGAAGAATAAGCTCCTGGATTTGGAGTCCAGATCCCGTCGTCCTAACTTGAGGCTTGTGTGTGTTGAGGAGGGAGAGGAGGGCAAGTCCATCCCATCACAATCGAAAGAGCACATCGCCTGGGCAAACCAAAACCAGCAGGTGATAAACCACGAGGCCTGATTATGAGGTTTCTCAACGACCGTGTGAAGGCACGCATCCTGAAGGCTGCAAGGGTTAAAGGAGACCTCCAGTACAAAGGCAAGCGTGTCTGCTTTGCTCCAGATATTCCATACGAGGTTCACCAACAACGGCAAAAGTTCCACCACATCTGTGAGGAGCTCAGGAAGAGAAAAAACTGAGACATGGATTATCTTTCCCCGCGACTCTTCTGGTGACTTTTGAAGGTAAAACACACGTGCTCAGAACACCAGGAGAGCAGCAGAGTGCTCTTAAGGAAGATGCAAAAACACAGAGAAATGAACAGGACAGAGGATGGAGCCACCAGCGTGGGGCATGTGGGTTGGGGTTGTGGTCACATGGTGATACAGCTCTGTTAATTTGAAGAGACTGACGACTTGACTTTTTTTTTTTTTTTTTAACACCAGACTTTATGCCCCCTGGTGGCTGTCTGCTTTTGTACATAAACTGTGACTAAACACATCTACTTGTCGATGGTGTCAAAAGTGGGAGATTGGACTTGTGGGAAATTGAAAGTATATGCAGAGTGCAGCAGGGGACGTGGTGAGCCGGGGGTCTTATATATCCAGTTCTTTCTGAGGATTGGTGTCAAGAGTGCCTGGGAGTTTTTTTTGGGGGGGCCCGTCAGTAGGATAGGACTTCCCTCCCTTTTGCGACCTTTTTTGATTGGGTTTTGGGTTCAATGCCCTTTTCTAGCAAGAACCCTTTTGTTTTCTTTTTTACCTTTTCAGTTGTTCTGTGTTCCTGTGGTTCTTGTGTGTGTTTGTTGTTTTCGACCAGAGACATTAAAAATATTCAAAAGTTGTCAACGGTGAGACTAATACAACCAACCCAATGCCATCAGAAGTGTTCCAAGTAGCATCCTTCAATGTGAATGGCATACTGAACTGACAAAAATGAAAAGAGAAAGAATAGACATTATATTTTTACAAGAGACCCACTTGAATGACACTGAACATCAAAAACTAACGACATTCTGCAGATATGTACTGGTTAAAGGAAATATCAATGGAAAGGTTTTCACTCTTTTTAAATGTGTATGCTCCACCAGGGGGCCGATATCACTTTCTATGCTGATCTCATGGACCTGATCGTGAACCACTCTGAGGGAACCCTAATATGTGGCGGCGATTGGAATCTTCACATTCAGCCTACACTGGACGTGTCGAACTCAAGAGGCACTGGAGGAACAATTAACAAGAAATTCAGTCTCTTACTGAAGACTATAGGATTGATTGACATCTGGAGGGAAATGAACCCTAGGTCACGCCAGTATACTCATTTTTCAAATCCACATACACTCTATTCCAGAATAGACTACTTTTTTGTTCTCAATAAAGACGGATCTAAAATCACTGAAGCAGATATAGGCACAATAGAACTAAGTGACCATGCTCCTATTTACATTTCTGTAGATTTGGAGGAAAGACCAAAAAAACACACTTTGGAGGTTCAATGCCAGCCTGCTTAATGACCCTTTGTTCAAGGAAAAAATGTCCAACAACATTGAGACTTATCTGGAGGAAAATGATACTGGAGAAATTTCTCCGCCCATCCTCTGGGATGCTTCCAAAGCAGTCTTGAGAGGACAAATTATAGCCATAGCCTCCGAAAAAAAGAAACAAAGTGTGAAAAAGCAAAATGAAATGCAAGGAAAATTAAAATTGTTGGCGGAAAACCATGCCAAAAAGGAGTGTCCTACAATACTACAAGAAATTAAAACGATAAAAGGAGAAATTAATGATCTGACTTCACAAGAAATAGTTAAGAAAATGCTCTTTGCCAAACAAAGATATTATGAGAGTGGATCAAAGTTTTCTAAATTACTATCTTGGAAACTTAAAAAACAACAAGCTGAAAGAACAATGTTTAAAATACGAGACAGACAAAATGATGTAATCTTAACTAAACAAGAAAAAATTCAATCAGCATTTGAATCCTTCAATAAAAAACTGTTTTCAAAAATTGCTCTTTTCCTCGGAGCTGTTACCCCGGAGACAGAAACCCAGCCAGCGACCGTAACTGTAAACTGATCTCAGCCTTGTGGCCTTAATCTGCAAAGTGGCACGATTTTTGGGTCATTTCTGGCAATGAGTCTTCCCTCCGAGTCGATCCCACCGAATCTTTCCCTATATGGTGTAGTTTGCCAACGCAGCCCCGTCTTCCCATCTCACTCGCAAAGTTGAAACCCCAGTTTAACCGAAACCGAACCCCCTAACTTCTGTGAAATTGATGTGCTTTAGCTTGTTAATCGTTACCTGTTGGGAAACTGTGTGTATATTAAACCCTGCTGATTTAATTACTTGATAAATAAACCATAAAATAATTCTAGTTTCTGGATTTTATGGTCATAGTACGGGTCACTGAACCGGTACTCCCCCTTCAGGTTAAAACGAGCCGCAATTTTGGAACGTGTTTTTAGCCATTTTTGAGTTGTTACTCTGGCCCGTCTTACTGCTAAATAACCCTCCAAAATCACAAAATTAAACATTTACCATTTAAGACCCTGCAACTGTAACGGCCTGCTCCAAACGACCTGTAAAACAGCTGAAGTACATCCAGAACACTGCTGCTCGGGTCCTGACTAGAACCAGGAAGTATGATCACATTAGTCCTGTGCTCAGGTCTCTGCACTGCCCCCTGTGGCTCAGAGAATAGACATTGAAGCAGCTCTGCTTGTGTACAAGTCTCTCCATGGCCTAGCACCAAAGTACATCTCGGACATGTTGGTGCCATATTAACCATCTCGGACTCTGAGGACCTCAGGGGCCGGCCTCCTGCTGGTGCCCAGAGTCAGGACTAAACATGGGGAATCTGCGTTTCAGTTTTGAACAAGAACAATCTTCCTGGAGATGTGAGACTACTCTGGTAATGTTCAAATCTAAACTAAAAACAGTTTTGTTCAGCTGTGCATATGATTGAAATCATTTTCTTTGCACTTTTGCAACAGTTTTTTAGGATTTTGGCCAGGTTGTTATTTTAATGATTTTTTTTCTATGTTGTGTGAAGCACTTTAAATTGGCTTGCGTACGAATTGTGCTCTAAAAATAATCTTGCCTTTTGTTTGTTCATTTTTTTTTTTTTAAACAGAACAGAGCAAGCATACAATAAAATAAAGTTAAATTACATCTCTTGACAATAAAATCGAGATTGTCCAACATAAATATCCCATTTTGTCCCTAGTTTGTTAAATTTGTCAATTTTCAAATTGATTCATTTTTCCAATATTTATAATGTCAATTGGCTAATTTGTTTGGTCATTGGTTAAGTTTGTGTCATCCAGTTTTTTGTGATGCATTTTTTTGCTGTGCTCAGAAGTATGTTCCATAGGTATCCATTTACAGTGTCCATGTCAGGGGTTTTGAGGCCCAAATACATAGTTCTGAAGTTGAGCAGGATGGTGATGTCAAATATTCCTGAGCAACAGGACAGTCCCAAAACACATGATAGTGGTTTGCCTCCTGGCTACCACAGTTTATCCAACAGTTAGCATTTCCTTGTGAATACTGAGCACTTTGACATGGTGTTATGAAAAACACTTTGTGGTTCTCCACAGAGATGTACACACATTTTCCCATTCTTAGTCGTCAAATGAAAATGACCTTCTCTGTCTGTCTATATTTTTTATGTCATTAGTAGAGCAGCTGTCCCAAATTGTTAATACATTTATATCATTTAGATATTATTCCCCTTGAAAGTTCTGATTAATAAGCCTTGATAAATATGTCAGTTAAAAGTTTACAGAGGTCGTTCCAGTCGCTGCTGCAGACAAGGGTTCCCTCAGAGTGGTTTGCAATCAGATCCCCAACTTCAGTATAGAAAGTGAGGTTTCCCCCTGGTGGAGCATATACATTTATCTAAGTAAACACACTTCCATTAATATTTCCTTTGACCAGTACAAATCTGTCATCTTTATCTTTGTTCAAAGGCTACTCTGGTTTTTGCCCCAGTATGAGGAATAAAAATTAAATGGGTTTCTTGTTGGTATATAACATATTTTTTTTCTTTTGTCCTTGACCGCTTAATTGGACCCAATATTCTATTAACATTAAGTTAAGGTACACTTTGTTGCCCCGTAGGAAATCTGTCCTCTGTATTTGACCCATCCTTCCATGTCCTTCCGGCCTCCTTCAGGCTTACCGCGGACCGGTAAGCCTGATGCTACAACCTGGCTATAGCTAGACTTAAGATCCTCCAAACAGCGGATCCGTGCTTCTAACTCCGTAACCCTGGCTTCCAAAGCTAACACTACACTGCACTTCACGCACCTGTCGTCGGAGAAGAAACCAGGGTTCTGACTTGACATATGACAACTTGAGCAGGTAGAGGAGGGAAAAAGATTTAGTATGACGCTAGTGGCTAGGCTAGCTCAGACTGAGGCTAGAGAGAACAAGGGGATTTAACCCACGAAATACTGAACAAAAGTGAGCTGTACGAGGCTCGGGATGGTTCAAGGAGCAATCAAACCTTCAATGGTGTATAGGAAGCTAAAATAGTTTGTGTATAATTCGTGGATTAAAGATGAAAAGTAGCAAATGAACAACTCTCAAAACAGAATACATTCAAGTGACGTCAAGACCCCAGTAGTTTTCAAAGCCGAAAACAACATAAATGTCTAATTATGTGACCATTATATGCAATACCCCACACTGATGGATCCATCTCCTGTTGCTGGTCAGTTATCTGTGTTTGTTTTAGATGTCCCAGCATCCTGTGTCCTTAGAAAAAATGTCCCCAAATCCCCTGTCCTTAGACCCTCCGTATTGGCAAGGAAAAACTACCAAGCCTCTTTGGGAAAAAATAGAAACCTCGAGGAGTTCCACAGTGAAGGAGAGATCCGACTCCCTCGGACAGACCGGCCGATTCAAAAATAGACAGTGGAGCTGGACCGACTCAGGAGGAGAACCAGATCCTTGAGGCAGATCAAGAACCATTCATCTAGAGTAGAGACCTTAAGGCAGTTGAGGAGCATCCAGATCCAAAGGGTAGGCTGTGCCATTTAAGTAATGACTTGTTTTCCATTTTCCAATTTTTGTTGTAAAAACCAAAAATGTTCTATTTTGTTTTCCGATTTTGGATTTCCCATTTCAAAACGAAAATCAAATGGCCAGCAGGTAGACGGACCCACAACACGGCTACCCAATCTATGCCTTTCTGGTACATCTCCAAATCAGGGCCAACCATTGGAGTTTACATGGGGGACTATGATGAAGAAGCAGAATCATAACAGTTATTTCTATTTTCTTTATCCCTGCTGAAGTGCTGTTACAATACTAAACATTCGGGTCATTAGTGTAAAATTATAGGATTTAAAATGAATCAGCTCTGTAATCAGACATAGTAGTTGGCTACACCAAAATAAAACTGCAGGAATCAAGATGAGTTGAAAACTTCAGCACCACGGCCAGCACCAAACTTCTGTCTTGGGTCTACTTGAGTTCTATTGTTACCAATAGAGATTCCAGACTACACACACGCACTGAAAACATCCTTCAGTTAGTTGTTTTCAGATTCTAGAATGTGAAGATGTCACAAAGCCAGTTTTCATACTTTGCCATAAAATATCTGAACCCTAGAACTGACTATATTACCAAAAAATCTGCATTTGAATCATATTTATTTCATCTGTATTAAATATTATTGGTAGATAGAATTTTGTGATGTCATCTGAAATCCAGCAATGTGCGCGCGTGCGTGCATGAGCAGTTTCCACTTACAGTGTAGGCTTCTGAGCATGGCCGCGTGCTACTCTGGGGCCATTTCTTTCATACAACAAGCCAATTACAAACAGCCCTGCACGCGCAGACGACATGCACGCTACACTGCACCAACACTGTGCGCTAGCAGGAAGTGACGCACCACCGCACTCCTCGAGACGCTTTCTAACCTTTGACTCAATTGTGCGTTGTCCCGGTGTCCCTCAACCACCGCGGCCAATCCCGCGCGCAGCAGTGTGGGGACGACGTATGCTGTAGTAAAGCGGGGGGCTGGGGACCCTACGTCACCGCGCAGCGCACCTACTGCTTTGCTGCTTCACCGGCCGTGTTCGCTCACCTGCCGCACCAAGGTAAGCCGTACATGATTTTAGTGTGCATTCAGCCACACCGACTTTAGACTGCAACCAGACATTGATGCGATCACTGAT
>BJKM01001051.1:5000-114815 GCA_015082035.1 Chaenogobius annularis | reverse complement strand
TTTAGGACTTTGGGGTTTTAGAATTTTATCAGTTGGGATTTTAGGATTTAGAGTTGATCAGTTTTGGAGTTTAGGGTTGTTGGAGAAATATTGGAGTTGAGGAAATTAGATTTGGGGTTTTTGGGATTTTAGAAGGTTTGAAGTTTGGGAGTTTTAGGGAGTTTGGGAGTTTTAGGGAGTTTTAGGGAGTTTGGGAGTTTTAGGGAGTTTTTGGGAGTTTTAGGGAGTTTAGGGAGTTTGGGAGTTTTAGGGAGTTTTTGGGAGTTTTAGGGAGTTTTAGGGAGTTTTATGGAGTTAGAGAATTTCCAGAGTTTGGGCGTTTTAGGGAGTTGGGGTGTTTGGCGAGTTTAGGGAGTTTGGACTTTGCCGAGTTTGGGGAAATTTTTTGAGTTTGGTGAGTTGGGGAGTTTGAAAGTTTGGAGACTTTTGGGAGTTTAGGAGCTTTGGGAAATTTTATGGATTTGGGGGAGTTTTGGGAATCTTGGGAGTTTGGGGTGTTCTGTAAGTTTGGGAGTTTAGGAGGTTTGAGAGTTTGGGGAATTTTAGGAGTTTTAGAGAGTTTTCAGTTTGGGAGTTTTACGGATTTGGGGTGTTTGGGGAATTTAGAAGTATTGGGGAGTTAGGGTGTTTGAAAGTTTGGAGACTTTGGGAGTTTAGCAGTTTTGGGGAGTTTTAGGGTTTTTGGGGGGTTTGGGAGTTTTAGGGAGTTTGTTGAGTTGGGGAGTTTTTTGAGTTTGGGAAGATTGGGAGTTTGTTGAGTTGGGGAGTTTTTTGAGTTTGGGAAGATTGGGAGTTTGTTGAGCTGGGGAGTTTTTGGAGTTTGAAGGGTTTGGCGAGTTCGGGGAATTTGGAGACTTTGGGGAGTTTGTTGACTTGGGGAATTTTGAGAGTTTGGGGAAGCGTGGGCTGCTCTTTTCTTTTCTCTCTGAATCGTTCTTTTCATAAAAACATTGAAATAGTTAAAGTTTGAAATGTCATGAGTTTCTGGTGATTATCTGAGAACGGCAGCAGCAAAAGGACAAAGGACCTGTTTCAGACCCTGTGTCAACCTGTTTCAGACCCTGTTTCAGACCTGTTTCAGACCCTGTTTCAGACCCTATGTCAGACCTGTTTCAGACCCTGTGTCAACCTGTTTCAGACCCTGTTTCAGACCTGTTTCAGACTGTTTCAGACCTGTTTCAGACCTGTTCAGACCTGTTCAGACCTGTTCAGACCTGTTTCACCTGTTCCTGTTTCAGAGACCTGTTTCAGACCTGTTTCAGACCTGTTTCAGACCTGTTTCAGACCTGTTTCAGACCTGTTCAGACCTTTCAGACCTCTTTCAACTGTTTCAGACTGTTTCAGACCTGTTTCAGACCTGTTTCAGACCCTGTTCAGACTGTTTCAGACCTGTTCAGACCTGTTTCAGTCCTGTTTCAGACCCTGTTTCAGACCTGTTCAGTTTCAGACTCCGTTTCAGTCCTGTTTCAGACCTGTTTCAGACCTGTTTCAGACCTGTTACCTGTTTCAGACCTGTTTCAGACCTGTTTCAGAGACCCTGTTTCAGACCTGTTTCAGACCCGTTTCAGACCCTGTTTCAGACCTACCTGTTTCAGACCCTGTTCAGACCTGTTTCAGACCCTGTTTCAGGACCTGTTTCAGACCTGTTTCAGACCGTTTCAGACCTGTTTCAGACCTGTTTCAGACCTGTTCAGACCCTGTTTCAGACCTGTTTCAGACCCTGTTTCAGACCCTGTTGTCAGACCTGTTTCAGACCTTGTTTCAGACCTGTTTCAGACTGTTTCAGTCCTGTGTTTCAGACCTGTTCAGACCTGTTCAGACCCTGTTTCAGACCTGTTTTCCCTGTTTCAGACTGTTTCAGACCAGACCGTTCGTCCTGTGTTTCAGACCTGTTTCAGACCCTCTCTGGTCCTGTGTTTCAGACCCTGTTTCAGACCCTCTCTGGTCCTGTGTTTCAGACCTGTTTCAGACCTGTTTCAGACCCTCTCTGTCCTGTGTTTTCAGACCTCAGTCCAGACTCATTCGTCTCTCAGTGACTCGTCCACAAATGCCCAACAACAAGTACAAACGTGTGTCTTGTGTGTGTTTTTGTGTGTCTGTTGCATGTGTCTTTGTTGTCTGTGTCGTTTCTGTTTTGTGTCTGTTGTGTCTGTTATGTGTCTGTTGCTTGTTGTTGTCTGTGCGTGTCTGTTGTATATCTGTTGCGTGTGTGTTGTTGTGCTGTTGCGTGTTGCGTGTCTATTGCGTGTCTGTGTGTCTGGTGTGTGTCTGTGTGTTGTGTTGTCTGTTGTCTCTTTGTGCTGTTGTATTCTGTTGTTGTCTGTTCTGGTGTCAGTGGTGGTGTTGTGTGTGGTCTGTTCGTGTGTTGTGTCTGTGTGTCTATTGTGTGTGTTCGTGCGTGTTATTGTGTGTCTGTGCGTGCGTGTCTTTTGCGTGTCTATTGTGTGTCTGTTGCGTGTCTGTTGTGTGTCTGTTGCGTGCTATTGCGTGTTTGTTGCGTGTCTATTGTGTGTCTGTTGCGTGTCTATTGCGTGTCTTTGCGTGTTGTTGCGTGTCTATTGTGTGTCTGTTGCTGTTTGTGTGTGTGTTGCGTGTGTGTTCTTTCTTCTGAACATTGACACTTTTAAATACATTTTCTCCAGATAAAAGTGTAATCTTTCTGAAGCTGAAGTGTGTTTATTCACTTTTAACACTGTTGAAAGTGGATCACTCGGATCTGTTGATCCTGGTCCGGACTAAACCCTGCTCAGATCTGGTTGTGATCCTGGTTTCAGAGCTCGTTCCGGGTTGAAGCTCCACAGTTTTGGGAAAGGCAGCTTTCGGTGAAGGAACCTGACGTGCGGGGAGCTGCAGGATGGTCCCAAACAGGTAATTCAGTTCAAAGAGTTCCAAACGGGTCCTCATGTTCAAAGAGGCTCTCCAAACAGGTAATTCATGTTCAAAGAGGCTCTCCAAACGGGTCATTCTGTTCAAGAGGCTCTCCAAACGGGTCATTCATGTTCAAAAAGGCTCTCCAAACGGATCATTAGTTCAACGAGGCTCTCCAACGGGGTCATTCACTGTTTAACGAGGCCTCCAACGGAGTCATTCATGCAAAGAGTGCTTCCAAACAGGTAATTCATGCTTCAACGAGCCTCCAAACGGGTCTCATGTTCAAGAGGGCTCTCAAACGGGTCTTCATGTCAAAAAGATGCTCTCTCACAGGTATTCATGTCAAAGAGGCTCTCACACGGGTCATTCATGTTGCAACGAGGGGGTCTCCAAACGGTCATTCATTGTTCAGAGAGGCTGCTCCAAACGGGTCATCATGTTCAATAGAGGCTCTCGCAAACAGGTTAATGTCCTGTTCAACGAGGCTCCCAAACGGGTCATATATGTTCAAAGAGGCTCTCAAACGGTCATTTCAGTTCAAAAGGCCTCCAACAGTATTCATCGTTCAGAGGCTCCCAAACGGTAAAATTATTCATTTCAAAAGAGCTCTCCAAAGGTATGTCATGTTCAACGAGGCTCTCCAAACGGGTCATTCATTATAGAGGCTCTCGCAAACGGTCATGTCATGTTCAAAGAGGCTCTCCAAGGTACTTCATGTTCAAAGCGGCCTCCAACGGGTCATCATGTTCATAAGAGGCTCTCCAAACAGGTATCCTGTTCAAGCTCAGGCTATCCAAACGGGCATTCATGGTTCAATAGGGAGGCCTTCGCCAACGGGTCATTCATTGTCAAGAGGCCTTCCAAACAGGTTTCATGTTCAAAGGCTCCACTTACGGGGTCATTCATGTTCAAAGAGGTCTCTCGCAAAATCCGGTCATTCAGTTCACATAAGAGGCTCTCCAAACGGGTCATTCATTTCAACAGAGGCCTCCAAACAGGGTATTCATGTACATAGGGCTCCCAAACGGCGTCATCATCTTCAATCGAGGCTCTCCAAACGGTCATTCCTGTTCAAAAGTCTCCAGCAGAACGGGTCTTCATGTTAATAGAGGTTCCAAACAGTAATTCATTCCGAGGCTCTCCACCGGGTCATTCATCGTTCAAGTAGGATCTCCAGAAGCGGGTATGTCATGTTCCATCGAGATGTCTCAAACGGGTAATTCATGTTCAAACGGCGCTCTCCAAAGCGGGTCATTCATTTCAAAGAGGCTTCAATCGGGTCATTCATGCTCAATGAGGCCTGCCCAACGGGTCATTCTGTCAACAGAGGCTCTGCCAAATGCGGGTCATTCATGTTCAAAAGAGGCTCCAAAGCGGTGCATGTCATTTAATAGAGGCTTCTCAAACGGTATTCATGTTAAAGAGGCTCTCCAAACGGTCATTCATGTTCAAAAGGCTCTCCAAACGGGTCATTCATGTTCAAAGAGGCTCTCCAAACGGGTCATTCAGTTCAAAAGGCTCTCCAAACAGGTCATTCATGTTTGAAGTCCTTTCAACACAAACTCGTTGCCGTGTGCTTTCAGGACAGCATGGGATGCGACTGTGGAAGAGGAAGTGGTTCGTTTTGTCCGATTTCTGCCTTTTCTACTATAAAGGACAAAGTAAAAGTACACACTACTGCAGTACTAAAATGTACACATAATCGCCCCCCGCGGTCACCCGCCCCGGTCGACAATTATAGGAAATTTGTTGACAACTTTTTGGTTGAGGGAGGGGCCAGTGCAAAGAGGGGAGGGGCCAGAGGGCAGGGTCCAGTGTCCCACCTTGTCCCAGTGTCCCACCGTGTCCCACCGTGTCCCACCTTGCCCCACCGTGTCCCACCTTGCCCCACCGTGTCCCACCGTGTCCTCTGTTTGGAGCCTGGTTCTGGCCCAGTTCGATGTTTTATGAATGGATGAAGTTGAGCCGGACCAAACGTCCTGAAGTGTGTTTGAGAAGAATGTTCACGTGAGGCTACTTTAGTTGGACTCTAAACACCACTTATATTTATCTACCCTGTGACCCTGTGACCCCTCTGACCCCGCCCCTTTGGCCCCGCCCCCCCTCTCTCTCCTCAGACAGTCGAGAGCAGAGTGTTCTGGGCTCTATTCCTCTTCTCAGTTATGAGGTCTGTTCCGGTGTCGGCGCTGACCACATCAGCCGCAAGTTCGCCTTCAAGGTAAAAGTACTACAAATACTGTTACTATTACTGTTACTATTACTATCACTGTTACTATCACTCACCGTCACCGTCAACGTCGCGCGTCGCTGTCACTCTGTTGGCCACGTCACCGTCGACTGACTCTGTTGACGCTGTGTTTAGAACTTCTGTTGGACTGTTCTGTTGGACCTGTTTGGACTCTGTTGGACTGTGTTTGGACTTCTGTTGGACTGTGTTTGGACTCTGTGTTGGACTGTTGGACTCTGTGTTTGGACTCTGTTGGACCGTGGTTTGGACTCTGTTGGATGTGTTTGGACTGTGTGGACTCTTTGGACTGTGTTTGACTCTGTTGGACTGTGAACTCTGTTGGACTGTGTGTTTGGACTTTTGGACTGTGTTTGACTCTGTGTTGGACGTGTTTACTGTTTGGACTCTGTTGGACCGTGTTTTCTGTGTTGACTCTGTTGGACTGTGTTTGGACTCTCTGTTGGATCTGTGTTGGACTCTGTTGGACTCCTGTTTTGGACCCGTTGGACTCTGTTGGACTGTGTTTGGACTGTGTTGGACTCTGTTGCTTGAACTCTGTTGGACTCTATTGATGTTTGGACTCTGTTGGTGTGTTGAACTCTGTTGGATCTATTCTATTTTGTGTTTGTTGGACTCTGTTGGACTGTGTTGGACTCTGTTATGACTCTGTTCGGACTGTGTTGGACTCTGTGGACTGTGTTTGGACTCTGTTTGGACTCGTGTTGGACTCTGTTGGACTGTGTTGGACTCTGTGGACTGTGTGACTCGTTGGACTGGACTCTGTTGGGACTGTGTTTGGACTGTGTTGGACTCTGTTGGACTGTGTTTGGACTCTCTGTTGGACTGTGTTTGGACTGTGTTTGTTTGGACTGTGTTGGACTCTGTTGGACTCTGTTTGGGTGTTGGGACTGTTGGACTCTGTTTGTGTTGGACTCTGTTGGACTCTGGACCTGGTTGGACTGTGTTGGACTCTGTTGGACCTGGACTCTGTTGATCATTTGGACATGTTTGGACTCGGTTTGTTTGACTCTGTTGGACTCTGGACTGTGTTTTGTTGGACTGTTGGACTCTGTGGACTGGTGTTTGGACTCTGTTGACTGTGTTTGGACCCGTTGGACTCTGTTGGACTGTGTTGGACTGTGTTGGACTTGTGGCTGTTTGAACTCTGTTGGACTGACTGTGTTGGACGACTGTTTGGACTTGTTTGTCTGTCACTCTGTTGGACTGTGTTTGGACTGATTTGACTGTGTTTGGAGTCTCTGTGTTTGACTTTGGACTCTGGAGTGGTTGTTGGACTCTGTTGGACTTGTTTGGACTCCTTGGCTGTGTGGACTGTTTGGACTGTGTGTTGGACCTGTTGGACTGTGTTGGACTCTTTGACTTGTTTCGTTGACTGTGTTTGGACTGTTGGACTTGTGTTGGACGTGTTTGGACTGTGTTTGGTGGTTGGCACTGTGTTGGAGCTGACTCTGTGGACTGTGTTTGGACTGTTGGACTGGTGTTGGAACTGTGTTTGGACTCTGTGTTGGACTGTGTTTGGACTGTGTTTGGATCTGTGGACTGTGTCTATGTCTATGTTTTCTCCCGTGTTTCTCCGTGTTCCTCCGTGTTTCGCCCGTTTTCGCCGTGTTTCTCCCGTGTTTCGCCCGTGTTTCGCCCGTTTTCGCCGTGTTTCCCGTTTTCGGTTTGCCCGTGTTTCGCCCGTGTTTCGCCCGTTTCGCCCGTGTTTGCCGTGTTTCGCCGTGTTCGCCCGTGTTCGCCCGTGTTTTCGCCCGTTTCCGTGTTTCGCCCGTGTTTCCGTGTTTTCGCCCGTGGCCCGTTTCGCCCGTGTTTCGCCCGTGTTTGCCGTGTTGCGCGCGCCGTGTTGCGCCCTGTTGCGCCCGTTGCGCCGGCGCCGTTTTGCGCCCGTGTTGCGCCGTGTTGGTTTAGCCACGAGAAGGAAGCGTCTGAGGAACCGGTTTGACACTGAAAAAATGTAAAAACGTTTGTCACAAACAGAATGTACTCACAAACATGTCAAAGGAGGAGGACATTTAACAGCGCAGAAGAAGAGTTTGTCCTTTCTGAGCACAAACACTGAGGAAACATTCTCAAAAGACACGTGCTCAGCTTCAGGAGGACAATGACACGTGGAAACGCTCAAGTTTAATCAGACGTTCTCAAAGTGATAACGCCCTGAGCTGACGTTTGTGTCCAGGATTAGCAGCTCTTTCCACCAGACACGTTCTTTTGAACACCTCCAGAAAGAGTCTTCACTCTGGGCCCGAAGACGTCCACGATCGAAACAACGGTCCAATCAAGTGTTTAAATGTGCTCTGGATAAACACTGGAGCAGACATGACAAGCACAAAGGAAACAGGAAACAGGAGCTGCAGTGTCGCTAGCGTTAGCCACAGTGTCGCTAGCGTTAGCCGCAGTGTCGCTAGCGTTAGCCGCAGTGTCGCTAGCGTTAGCCGCAGTGTCGCTAGCGTTAGCCGCAGTGTCGCTAGTAGCTAGCGTTAGCCGCAGTGTCGCTAGCGTTAGCCGCAGTGTCGCTAGCGTTAGCCGCAGTGTCTCTAGTGTTAGCACTAGTGTCTCTAGCGTTAGCCGCAGTGTCGCTAGCGTTAGCCGCAGTGTCGCTAGCGTTAGCCGCAGTGTCGCTAGCGTTAGCCGCAGTGTCGCTGGCGTTAGCTGCAGTCAGTAGCGTTAGCCGCAGTGTTGGTAGCGTTAGCTGTAGTGTTGGTAGCGCTAGCAGCAGTGTCTCTGGCGTGAGAGGTTTGTGTCTTCTTGGCATCTTCATCTCAAAGCCACAAACCACTCTATTGAAGACAGTGAGAAGAAGGTTCTGAGCAGGAGAAGAAATGGTGTGAAGGAGGAGTTAGGGAGGAGTGAAGGAGGAGTGAAGGAGGACATTAGTGTTAAAGAAGAGAATCCTTCCTTAAATCGTAATGGAGGTCAAAGATTCAATCTTCCGGTTGTTTATAATGGTTTGCTGAAACCATGGCGACGCCCGGGGCATTCGGATGCTAATCAGGTACTTAATGAGGAGGGAGCCAAAGTCAGGTCACAATAGGATGTAGATGGTCCATCTCAGGGCTGTTAGTGGTTTCAAGTGAAACCAATAACTCCCCTGATCAGGAGGTCCCGCCCTGTGGGCGGGGCTTACACAGAGGAGGATATAAACCTGGGGTCTCAGACTCGATCCACAGATTGAGTCTTGATGAGAGTCCAAACGTGTCCAGATGAAACTGAATCGTTCTGAAGGTTTTTCATGTTTCATCCTTTTAACCTCAGCATTTTTATTGTTCCTGTCATTTCTTTGTCCCGCCTCCGATTGGACTTCCCCGGAGTTGTGAACTTGTGGTCCAATGAGAGAGCTCCGTTTGAGTAGGTACCGCCCCCTTCCTGCTGCTCGGCCAATCCCTGCACGTTCTGGGTTTAATTTGGTGTTTTTATAATCATTTTGGATGATTTTTGTGGTTTTCTGGTGATTCCTGGTGAAGCTCTGGAGCTGTTTTGGCTCCATTTATTTTATTTTATTTTATTTTATTTATTTTATTTTATTTTATTTTATTTTATTTTATTTATTTATTTCCATCAGGTTTGATCATAAACTATGTTTTTATGATGAAGCTGTTTTGTTGCATGTAAAACCTGCACTAACCCTGGACTAAACCAGGTCTAAACCAGGACTAAACCAGGACTAAACCAGGACTAAACCAGGACTAAACCAGGAGAGGACTGAACCAGAACCGTCTAAACCAGGAACAAAACCAGGACTTGAATCTTTTCCTTGTCCCTGTGTTTTTTCAGGCGTCGTCCGTCAGTGGTGCGCACCACCTGGGCAAACCGAGCTCTGTTATTGGCCCGTTCAAACGCAGCTGCTCTCTGATTGGCTCGCAGGCGGAGCACTCGGGGATGAGGACGTACTTCCTTCAGCGCCGAGACTCAAGAGGATATGAACGCTTGGATCAGGGCCATGAACCGGGCCTCACGAGTCCAGACCGGGGTCCAGACCAAGCCCAGGGTCCAGACCGGGTCCAGACCGGGGTCCAGACTGAGGTCCAGGCCGGGGTCAGAGCTGAGGTCCAAAATGGTGTCCAAAAGTCCAGAACGGGGTCCACTGTGGGACCACCACAACAGCCGGTATGGAGCTGTGTGTTTTTACACCGATACATCGACCTGGACCGAACTAGGGGACCAACCTAGGACAGAAACAGGGACCAGAACAGGACCAGAACAGGACCGAACCAGGACCAGAAAGAGGACCAAACCAAGACCGAACCAGCACCGAACCAGCACCGAACCAGGACCGAACCAGGACCGAACCAGGCCTGAACCAGGACCGAACCAGGACCAGAACAGGACCAGAACAGGACCAAACCAGGACTGAATCAGGGCTGAACCAGGACTGAACCAGGACCAGAACAGGACCAGAACAGGACCAGAACAGGACCAGAACAGGACCGAACCAAGACCAAACCAGGACTAAACCCGGTCTCTGTCCTCAGATCCTCAGACCTGTTGGACTCGACTCAGTCCTCAGAAAAGACCCTGGTCCATGAAGTCCAGCTCGAACCAGTCCAGCTCGAACCGGTCCAGAGAGTCCAGAGTCCAGCCCAGGATCCTGACCAGGGCTCGCTTCTGAAGATCGGCCCTGTCTCCGCGGCAACCACCCTACTAACCATGCACCCTCAGGAACCAGGCCACGCCCCTTCACAGAACAGGTCCAACTACGTCAAGTCTTTTTATGTCCACAAGGAGAGCCTTATCCAAACCAGGTCCGACCCTGGTCTAAACCGGGTCCGACCCTGGTCTAAACCTGGTCTAAACCCGGTCTGACCCTGGTCTAAACCCGGTCCGACCCTTGTCTACACCCGGTCTAAACCCTGGTCTAAACCCAGTCTGACCCTGGTCTAAGCCCGGCCTAAACCCTGGTCTAAACCCAGTCTGAACCTGATCTAAACCCGGTCTCTGGTGTCTGGTCTTTGCAGGTTCCCCGTCTCGACTCCGAGTCCGATCCTGGAGCCAAACGGCATTGCAGCCGGAACTTACCAGACGACTCCGCCCTCAGACACGCCTCCAGGAAGTGTTTACAGACAGGCCACGCCCACTGGGAGACAGGCCACGCCCACAGGAAGCACATTCAGACAGGCCACGCCCCCAAACAGCAGCCTGACCCGAAATGGCGTCCGAGAACAAGTCCAGAACTGGGTCAAAGTCCAGAGAGACGAGAACCAAGGGTGAGTCACACCACGCGCTTCTCTGATTGGCTCATACAGACTATGACATCATCACATGACCCCACCCTCACGTTTAACCCTTTTATTTCAGATCCACAAACAGAGACAGTTTCCACAGACGAACTCCACCCGCTCAATTCAGCCCCATCGAACCTCCACACGAACTCCAGTGAGTACTGCGAGTACTGCAAGTAATGAGAGTACTGCGAGTAATGAGAGTACTGCGTGTAATTAGAGTAATGAGAGTTCTGCGAGTACTGCGAGTAATGAGAGTTCTGCGAGTAATGAGAGTACTGAGTAATGAGAGTACTGTGAGTAATGAGAGTTCTGCGAGTAATGAGAGTACTGAGAGTAATGTGAGTACTGAGAGTAATGTGAGTACTGAGAGTAATGCGAGTAATGAGAGTACTGCGAGTAATGAGAGTAATGAGAGTTCTGCGAGTACTGCGAGTAATGAGAGTAATGAGAGTTCTGCGAGTAATGAGAGTACTGAGTAATGAGAGTACTGTGAGTAATGTGAGTATTGAAAGTACTGTGAGTATTGAGAGTAATGCGAGTACTGAGAGTAATGCGAGTAATGAGAGTACTGCGAGTAATGGGAGTAATGAGAGAACTGCGAGTAATGAGAGTACTGCGAGTAATGAGAGTACTGCGAGTATTGAGAGTACTGAGAGTACTGCGAGTAATGAGAGTACAGCGAGTAATGAGAGTTCTGCGAGTATTGAAAGTACTGCGAGTATTGAGAGTAATGTGAGTACTGAGAGTAATGTGAGTACTGAGAGTAATGTGAGTACTGAGAGTACTGCGAGTAATGAGAGTACTGCGAGTAATGAGAGTACTGCGAGTAATGAGAGTACTGCGAGTAATGAGAGGTGGTAATGAGGAGTAATTGAGAGTACTCGAGTAATGAAGAGTACTTTGGCGAGTAATGAGAAGTGTATGAGAGTACTGTGAGTAATGAGAGTTTCTGCGAGTAATGAGAGTACTGAGAGTTAATGTTGAGTATTGAAAGTACTGCGAGTATTGAGAGTATGCGAGTACTGAGAGTAATGCGAGTAATAGAGAGTACGCGAGTAATGAGAGAAAACCTGCGAGTATGAGAGTACTTGAGAGTCATTGAGAGTACTGCGAGTAATGAGAGTACTGGCGATATGAGAGTACTCGCGAGTAATGAGAAGTACTGAGAGTACTGAGAGTATTGGAGAGTACTGCGAGTAATGAGAGTACTCCAGCGAGGTAAATGAGAGGGTACTGGCGAGTAATGAGAGGGTACTGGCGAGTAATGAGAGTACCAAGCGAGTAAATGAGAGTTCTGCGACGTATGTAGAGTAATGCGAGTACTGCGAGGGTTATTGAAAGTAACTGGGTGAGTGCTGTGAGGAGTAATTGTGATGTACCTCCGAGAGTAATGAGAGTACTGAGAGTGAATGAGAGTTCTCGAGTAATGAGGGAAGTTAGCGGCGAAGTAATGAGAAGTACTGCGAGTATTGAAAGTACTTCTAGACTTGTCCTGCGAGTATTGAAAGTACTGCGAATATTGAGAGTACTGCGAGTAATGAGAGTAGAAGAGTAGTGGCGAGTAATGGAGAGTAGCTAAGGAGTATTGAGAGTAATGAGAGTACTGGCAAGTAATGCGAGTAATGAGAGTACTGCGAGTAGAGCAGCTAGCTCGCGAGTAATCGCGAGTGACTGAGAGTTACTGCGAGTAATGAGAGTACTGCGAGTAATGAGAGTTCCTGCGAGTAATGAGAGTTCTGCGAGTAATGAGAGTTCTGCGAGTAATGAGAGTTCTGCGAGTAATTATGAGTTCTGCCAGGTAATGAAGAGTAGAGATTAATGAGGAGAGTATCGAGATTACTGCGAGTACTGGACAGGCTACTGGTGACGTACTGGCGAGCTGCTCGAGGAGTAACCTGAAAGTTAATTCCGGGCAGTGAATAGAGTATTGAGCATAATGTGAGGTACTTGACTTTATGAAAATAACGCTTTTGGATATAACTAGGAATAAATGAACAGAAAACAAACCATTTCAAAGAATTTTTATTTCAAAAACAAAAGTGTCAAAATCTTTGGTTGTTTGACTTCCGGACCTAAAACTGCTCTGGTCGCTGGGTCCTGACTGGTCCTGTCTTTGGGTCCTGGTCCTGGTCCTGGTCCTGGTCCTGTCTTTGGTCCCTGGTCCTGGTCTCTGGTCCTGGGTCCTGTCTTTTGGTCCTGCGTCCTGGTCTGGAAGGTCCTGGTCCTGTCCTGCTTTGGTCTGGTCCTGGTCCTGTCTCTGGTCCTGGGTCGCTGGTCCTGGTCCTGCTCTGGGTCCTGGTCCTGTCTTTGGTCCTGGTCCTTGTCTCTGGTCCTGTCTTTGGTCCTGGTCTGTCCTTTGGTCCTGTTCCTGGTCCTGGTCTGGTCCTGGGTCGCTGGTTCCTGTCTCCTGGTCGCTGTCTTTGGTCTGGTCCTGTCTCTGGTCCTGTCTTTGGTCCTGGTCCTGTCTTTGGTCCTGGTCCTGTCCTGGTCGCTGGTCCTGGTCCTGTCTCTGGTCCTGGTCCTGGTCCTGTGTTGGCCTGGTCGCTGGATTCCTGTCTCTGGTCCTGTCTCGTGGTCCTGGTCCTGGTTCCTGTCTCCGTGGTCCTGTCTCTGGTCCCTGGTCCTGGTCCTGTCTCTGGTCCTGGTCCTGGTCGCTGGTCCTGTCCTCTGGTCCTGTCTCTGGTCCTGGTCCTGGCTGTCTGGTCCTGTCCTCTGGTCCTGGTCCTGGTCCTGTTCTGGTCCTGTCTCTTGGTCCTGGTCCTGGTCCTGTCTCTGGTCCTGGTCCTGGTCTGGTCCCTGTCTCTGGTCCTGTCTTTGGTGCCTGTCTCTGTCCTGGTGCCGGTCCTGGTCCTGGTCCTGGTCCTGGTCCTGGTCCTGGTCCTGGTCCTGGTCTCTCTTACAGATAGTCGTTGCAGTCGTAAAGGCGTTTGATCCTCAGAATGTCGTTGTCGCTCACAGAAGACGCAAACCCAAACTTCTGACCCGGATCAGACCGAGAGACCAGAGTGGGCAGTCCGTTTTTAGAGAAGGCGAAACTGAACTAGACCGGAGTTAGACCGGAGTTAGACCGGAGTTAGACCGGGGTTAGACATGCGTGTCGCAAGCGTGTCATTAGCATGTCTTTAACGTGTCATTAGCATGTTCTGTTGGCCGTGGTTGGTGAGGGAAACCCCAATGTCAGAATCAACCCTAATCAAACACGCTCTGTCACTCTGAAGACACAACCTGGTTCAGACCTGGTTCAGACCTGGTTCAGACCTGGTTCAGACCTGGTTCAGTCCTCTCTCTCTCTCTCGCTCTCTCTCTCTCTGTAGCGCCCCTGGTGGTCGTGTGGGAGAATACCGTTATGCTCAGGATCGTCTGTCTCACTTCGGTCTTTCTGATTCGTCGGGGCCGGCTTCGTTTTGGCGACTTTATGAGTGGCAGCAGAGACATCAGTATCGTCACGGCAACCCCACAGCACCGCTCTACAGCCCCGCCCCCCTGCACCCCTTTGGGCCCCGCCCCCTTGCCATGGCCGACCAATCAAGAGCTCCAACGCCGCGCTGCATCGAAGTCCCACCCTCCGCTGCAGAGGTCCCGCCCTCGCTGCCCTCTGGGCCAATCAGCCGCCGACCCCACACGCCAGCTGAGAGACTGACGGTGAGGCCAACCAATGAGAGACCAGCAGAGGGCGGCGCCTTCACAGCGGCACCGCGAAGGAGCCAATCACAGTTCTTCAAGGTAAAAATATAGTCCTGGTTTAGTCCTGGTTTAGACCTGCTTTAGATCTGGTTTGGTCCCAAGTTTAGTCCTGCTTTAGACCTGCTCTAATCCTGCTCTCCGCCCACCGGGCGGAGCCTCCTCATAGCCTGTCGTGTTTATTTTTTGTTTACACTGTCTAAGTTTCACCTGAATCTTCTTTGTTACCCCAACAGCCCTTTAATGGGCCATACAAGTCCTATTGTTAGCTGCTGCAGCTGCTGCAGCTCCTCATCACTGATGAGTACCTGATTAGCATCAGAATGGCCAGAGCTGATGTGGCTCCAAGGCTTCTAAAGGCTGAATCTTAAACCTCCATTACGATTTAAGGACGGATTCTCCTTCACTCCTCCTCCACTCCTCCTCAACTCCTCCTTAGGCCCCTCCTTAACTCCTCCTTCTCCTCCTTAGGCCCCTCCTTAACTCCTCCTTAACTCCTCCTTAGCCCCTCCTTCACTCCGCCCCAACTCCTCCTTAACTCCTCCTTCACTCCTCCCCCACTCCTCCTTAACTCCTCCTTCACTCCTCCTCCACTCCTCCTTCACTCCTCCCAAACTCCTCTTCACTTCTCTCCCCACTTCCTCCTAACTTCCTCCTTCACTCCTCTCCACTCCTCCTTCACTCCTCCTCCACTCCTCCTAACTCCTCCTCAACTCCTCTTAACTCCTCCTTAACTCCTCTTAACTCCTCCTTAACTCTCCTCTCTTAACTCCTCCTCACTCCTCTCTCACTCCTCCTTCCAATCCTCCTTCTATCCTCCTTAAATCCTCCTTAACTCCCCTTAACTCCCCCTAACTCCTTAAATCCTCCTTCACTCCTCCTTCACTCCTCCTTCACTCCTCCTTCACACCATCTCTTCTCCTGCTCAGAACCTTCTCCTCACTGTCTTCAATAGAGTGGTTTGTGGCCTTAAGATGAAGATGCACGGCGCTCTGAGGTCCTGAACTCGAGTGTCTTCTGTGCTGATAAAGCCTCTTGTGCAGTGGCTGTTTCGTCTCACTATGTGGCGCTCTTTACCACTTTCTTCACTGCATTGATAGAACATTACATTGTTCTGTTTCTGTGCTGCATCTTGTCCTGAGGCTGAACCAGTTTGGGTCTTAACGTGTCGTTTGGTTTGAAATAAACTGGGATTTCTAAAATGTCTAATGTCTAAAATCCTTTGTAGTTTTTCAGAGACTCCTTCTTGGTTCTGTTTCCCTTTTGTCCCTTTTGTCCCTTTTGTCCCTTTTGTCCCTTTTGTCCCTTTTGTCCCTTTTGTCCCTTTTGTCACTAAAGTGTCGTCCACATAGCGGAACCAAAGACTTGGAGCAGAGCCTGAAAAGGAGGTCCGTGCTCCATGTCCAAGCCGTGACTCTGTCTGTAGAAGAGTCTCAGGAACTGAAAGTATGTGATTTTCAGACAGATGTGTTCAGGTGTCAGTTTGGGCCTGTCCTGTAGGTGGCGTCCTCCCGCAGTCTCGTCCTCATCTGCCACTGCCTCAGAGGTCGGGGTGCAGGATGTTCTGAGTTCTCCACCAGTGGTGCCAAGATGGTAGTCAAATGTTTGGTCATGTTGTATGCGATGGAGTCAGCGCTCAGAGTCCAGATGTTAAAAGGAAAGTTACGTGTGGAACTACGGTTCTATTTCATCCCTTCTGACCGCCAGAGGCGGGGCCTTAAGCACTAAATGATCATCTTTGGCGCATGCCAACCACACCTGGCGGCGACCCTGCGTCAGCGTGGACGACATGTGACCGAGCACACGCATGCAGAGACGCATTGAGCATTCCCTGCGTCGGTACATCCACATTAGAGTTCCCCACCCTACCCATCTGCGCCCCCGCATCGTACGCCCGGCACAAGATTTCGTCGGTGGTACGACATTGCGGATCAGGGCACCTCGGGTTAACCCTCAGACCCTCCTCCGGAGAGACAATGAGCGAGGCAACATCCGGCCCGACAAGCGGCATATGGCCCAGGCCAAACTGGGGGGCATCTTGCATGGATACAAAGGCCCACCCATCTGACGTCAAGCGCGATAACGCTCTTGTGTCAGTCCAGCAAGCGTGCAGCTCCCTGACGTACTCCTGTGAGGGCGGTACCACCACGGATGAGGGCGGTACCACCACGGAGGGGACAGTCCGTTGGCGCTTAAAAAAGGCACTAGTAGTAGCCTCAGTCACTTTCAGAGAGGGGCACCTCGTCACCCCCGGACCGCCCGTGGATGCATGGGAGCCTGACTGACGCCCGAGACTCCAAATCCAAGGCATCGATATGGCATCCTCCACATGGGTGCCGCCTCCAGTGCAGGAAAACCCAGATCACCTTCATCTGGGCCAACTCAGACGTGAGGTGGTCCATATGAGCAGACAACTGAGGAGGGCGCTTTAAACCAGAGGTGCTGCCCCCAGTCGGCGATGGCAGAATGCGGGCACAAACAGCCCCTGAAGGACGAGAACACTCGCTGCCTCGACGTCGCCGCGCGAAACAAACCAGCAGATCACAAACAATTCAATGTTTCCGCTTCAACTCAACAAACCGCAAGAAGAAGAAAAGGGGCTGGGCTCTCGGTGTCACGTGACTATATAGACTCACGGGGTCACACAGAGGTCACAGGTAACTTTGTTGTCATTAAATTCTCGACCTGCACATGTGCAAAAGATGATCATTCAGTGCTTAAGGCACCGCCTCTGGCGGTCAGAACAACTGGAACATAAAACAGACGAAAGATAAAGAGAAAAACAAATGGGTTCATGACAAAAACATGTCATGAACTAAAAATGTATAAAAGATTGTAAAAAGGAGGGACGTCCATTCCTTATGAGGGGCCCCCCTGAACGTCCCCCTCGCCTTCTCCTGGCACCAATCCTCATAAAGCACTAGATGGACCACATCCCCAGACCACCACGCTGTATATATCGGCCCATTTTCACATTTAGCACACTGCAACATCTAGTCTGAAAACAAATATATCACATAAATATCAACATCCAGGCTGGTTCTTGTGGTTCCATGCTGGTTCTTGTGGTCCCAGGCTGGTTCTTGTGGTTCCAGGCTGGTTCTTGTGGTCTTGTGGTCCAGGCTGGTTCTTGTGTTTCAGGCTGGTTCTTGTGTTTCAGGCTGGTTCTTGTGTTTCAGGCTGGTTCTTGTGGTTCCATGCTGGTTCTTGTGGTTCCATGCTGGTTCTTGTGTTTCAGGCTGGTTCTTGTGTTTAAGGCTGGTTCTTGTGTTTCCAGGCTGGTTCATGTGGTTTTAGACTGGTTCTTGTGTTTCAGGTTGGTTCTTGTGGTTCCATGCTGGTTCTTGTGGTTCCATGCTGGTTCTTTGGTTCCATGCTGGTTCTTGTGGTCCCAGGCTGTTCTTGTGGTCCCAGGCTGGTTCTTGTGGTTCCATGCTGGTTCTTGTGGTTCCATGCTGGTTCTTGTGTTCCATGCTGGTTCTTGGGGTTCCATGCTGGTTCTTGTGTTCCATGCTGGTCCTTGGTGGTTCCATGCTGATTCTTGTGTGTTCCAGGCTGGTTCTTGTGGTTTCAGGCTGGTTCTTGTGTTTAAGGCTGGTTCTTGTGTTTCCAGGCTGGTTCTTGGTTTAAGGCTGGTTCTTGTGTTTCCAGGCTGGTTCTTGTGGTTTTAGGCTGGTTCTTGTGTTTCAGGCTGGTTCTTGTGTTTCCAGGCTGGTTCTTGTGGTTTTAGGCTGTGTGTTCAGGCTGGTTCTTGTGTTTCAGGCTGGTTCTTGTGGTTCCATGCTGGTTCTTTGTGTTTCAGGCTGGTTCTTGTGGTTCCATGCTGGTTCTTGTGGTCCCAGGCTGGTTCTTGTGGTCCCAGGCTGGTTCTTGTGGTTCCATGCTGGTTCTTGGGTCCCAGGCTGGTTCTTGTGGTTCCATGCTGGTTCTTGTGGTTCCATGCTGGTTCTTGTGGTTCCATGCTGGTTCTTGTGTTCCATGCTGGTTCTTGTGGTTCCATGCTGGTTCTTGTGGTTCCATGCTGGTTCTTGTGTTCCATGCTGGTTCTTGTGGTTCATGCTGGTTCTTGTGGTTCCATGCTGTTCTTGTGTCCCTGGTTCTTGTGGTTCCATGCTGGTTCTTTGTGGTCCATGCTGGTTCTGTGTTCCATGCTGGTTCTTGTGGTTCCATGCTGGTTCTTGTGGTTCCATGCTGGTTCTTGTGGTTCCATGCTGGTTCTTGTGGTCCCAGGCTGGTTCTTGTGGTTCCATGCTGGTTCTTGTGGTTTCAGGCTTGTTTGTGTCTCGTTTCAGACGTCCACGCTGGAGCGCCGGTCTCTGCCGCTCTCTGGTTACATGACTCACACTGTCTCTGCTCCAAGTCTCCACGGAAAAACTGTGAGTGAACATTCACAAACCCTTTATCTTTTACAGAAACCCAAACCTCCCGTGTCTGAGCTTTTATTTCATAAAGCAGAACTGGCCCCGCCCCCTGTATCCCCGAACTGTCGCTATGCTGAGATCGGCTCTGAACCAGCGACTTTCCACCACAGCTGGCCCCTTTGGGCTCAAAGACTCTTAGTCGCGTTATTGTATTGTTATTGTCTGACCTTTTCACAATAAGACTTTTTGCTGAGTGTTTTATTTTGTAAAGGCTACAGGAAGTGCTTTAGCGGTTGTTAGCAGAGCCACAGGAAGTGCTTTAGAGGCTGTCAGCAGAGCCACAGGAAGTGCTTTAGAGGCTGTCAGCAGAGCCACAGGAAGTGCTTTAGCGGTTGTCAGCAGAGCCACAGGAAGTGCTTTAGCGGTTGTTAGCAGAGCCACAGGAAGTGCTTTAGCGGTTGTTAGCAGAGCCACAGGAAGTGCTTTAGCGGTTGTCAGCAGAGCCACAGTAAGTGCTTTAGCGGTTGGCAGCAGAGCCACAGGAAGTGCCTTAGCGGCTGTTAGCAGAGCCACAGGAAGTGCCTTAGAGGCTGTCAGCAGAGCCACAGGAAGTGCTTTAGAGGCTGTTAGCAGAGCCACAGGAAGTGCTTTAGCGGCTGTCAGCAGAGCCACAGGAAGTGCTTTAGAGGCTGTCAGCAGAGCCACAGGAAGTGCTTTAGAGGCTGTCAGCAGAGCCACAGGAAGTGCTTTAGCGGCTGTCAGCAGAGCCACAGGAAGTGCTTTAGCGGCTGTCAGCAGAGCCACAGGAAGTGCTTTAGCGCCTGTCAGCAGAGCCACAAGAAGTGCTTTAGCGGTTGTTAGCAGAGCCACAGGAAGTGCTTTAGCGGTTGTCAGCAGAGCTACAGGAAGTGCTTTAGAGGCTGTCAGCAAGCTACAGGAAGTGCTTTAGAGGCTGTCAGCAGAGCTACAGGAAGTGCTTTAGAGGCTGTCAGCAGAACCCCAGGAAGTGCTTTAGCGGCTGTCAGCAGAGCCACAGGAAGTGCTTTAGCGGCTGTCAGTAGAGCCACAGGAAGTGCTTTAGAGGTTGTCAGCAGAGCCACAGGAAGTGCTTTTAGCGGCTGTCAGTAGAGCCACAGGAAGTGCTTTAGAGGCTCAGCAGAGCCACAGGAAGTGCTTTAGAGGCTGTCAGCAGAGCCACAGGAAGTGCTTTAGAGGCTGTCAGCAGAGCCACAGGAAGTGCTTTAGCGGCTGTCAGCAGAGCCACAGGAAGTGCTTTAGAGGCTGTCAGCAGAGCCACAGGAAGTGCTTTAGAGGCTGTCAGCAGAGCCACAGGAAGTGCTTTAGAGGCTGTCAGCAGAGCCACAGGAAGTGCTTTAGAGGCTGTCAGCAGAGCCACAGGAAGTGCTTTAGAGGCTGTCAGCAGAGCCACAGGAAGTGCTTTAGAGGCTGTCAGCAGAGCCACAGGAAGTGCTTTAGAGGCTAGAGGCAGTCAGCAGAGCCACAGGAAGTGCTTTAGAGGCTGTCAGGACTCCAGGACTGTGTGGGGTTTGCACGTTCTCCCTGTGTCTGGGATTCCTCTCGGCCCTGTGGTTTTCTCAAGGAACAACAGACCAGATTAATCATCTTCATTTCAATGGCTTGATTTGTGCCACAGTTTGAGTATGTTGTTGTGAACAGGAGGTAAATTATATCTTAGCTTGAAAGAAAATCACCTCTGTCACTTCTCTTTCAAACCAAATCTTTTCCATCTTAAAGATCCCATATTTTGCTATATTTTCTGTTTGATAGTCTTACGACATTTATGATAAATATTGCGTTTTGCAACATGATTCATCACACTTTGGTTGTGAAAGATGTCTGTGTTCACGGCAGTATTTGCTGTAGTATTTGCAGTATTTGCAGTAGTATTTGTGTACATTTCAGCCTGAAGAGCTCACTTTGCTCCTGATCCAGTTGCGTCGACAACAGTCCAAGATGGCCGCCCTCAGAAGAGACATTCACTTCCTGTCTGATAACTCTGACTTCCTGTCCGCTAGCCCCGCCCCCAGGCTCAGCCCGAGCCCCTGCGTCTCTCAGGTGGAAACGCTGTGGCACTGTGTGTTTTACATGTGTTTGAGGCAGTCAGAGCGAGTTCACATGGTCCAGAAGGAACCTAAAAGCTCCACTGGGGAACATTTATCACATTAGAACAGTGAAAGCTCCTGTGGAACATTTATCACATTAGAACAGTTAAAGCTCGTGAACAGTTAAAGAACATTTATCACATTAGAACAGTTAAAGCTCCTGTGGAACATTTATCACATTAGAACAGTTAAAGCTTGTGCGGAACATTTAATCACATTAGAACATAGTAAAGCTCATGGTGGAAACATTTCAATCACAATTAGAACATAGTAAAAGCTCCAATGTGACATTTCATCACATTAGACATTAGTAAAAGCTCCATGGGTGAACACTTTCATCAATTAGAACCAGTAAAAAGCTCCATGGTGGAAATTTCATCACATTAGACCATAGTAAAAAGCTCCATGTGAAACATTTCATCACATTAGACCATAGTAAAGCTCCATGGTGAAATATTTCATCACATTAGAACATAGTAAAAGAGCTCCATGGTGGACACACATTTCATCACATTAGACCATAGTAAAAGCTCCATGGTGAAACATTTGATCACATTAGACATAGTAACAAAGCTCCATGTGGAACATTTCATACATTAAGACCATAGTAAAAGCTCCATGGTGAAACATTTCATCACATTAGACCATAAGTAAAAGCTCCATGGCTGAAAATTTCATCACATTAGACCATAGTAAAGCTCCATTGGGTGGAACATTTCATCACATTAGAACATAAGTAAAAGGCTCCATGGTGAAACATTTCATTCACATTAGAACCATAGTAAATGCTCCATGGTGAAACATTTCATCACGATTAGACCAATAGTAAAAGCTCCATGGTGGAACATTTCATCACGTTAGCCATACAACTTTCAACACTCAAGACCGATAGTAAAAAGCTCCATGGTGGAAACATTTCATCACATTTAGACCATAGTAAAAGCTCCAGTGGTGGAATCATTTCATCACATTAAACATAGTAAAAAGCTCCCTGGTGAAACATTTCATCACATTAGACAACATAGTAAAGACTCCCATGGTGAAACATTTCATCCATTGTAGACACATAGTAAAGCTCCATGGTGAAACATTTCTACATCATTAGAACATAGTAAAGAGCTCCGATGGTGAAACATTTCATGCACATTAGACACAATAGTTAAAAGCTCCATGGCTGAAACATTTATCACATTAGAAATAAGAAAAGCTCCATGCGGTGAACATTTCATCACATAGAACATAGTAAAAGCTCCATGGTGGATATTTCATTTCACATTAGAACATAGTAAATAGCTCATGGTGGAACATTTCATCACATTAGAACATAGAAATAGCTCCATGGTGAACATTTCATCACTTGACTGATGTCAACAAGACTCCAATGGTTGAAACAATTTCCATCAACATTAGACCATAGTAAAAGTCCATGGTCAGAAACATTTCATCACATTAAACCATAGTAAGATAAGCTCTCATGGATAGGAACATTTTCACACATTAACACATAGTAAAAGCTCCATGGTGGAAACATTTCATGCACATTAGAACATAGTAAATGCTCATGGTGGAACATTTCATCACATTAGAACATAGTAAACAGCTCCATGGTGGAACATTTCATCACATTTAAGGACCATAGTAAAAGTCATGCTGAACATTTCATAACATTAGACCCATAGTAAAAGCTCCATATGGAAACATTTCGATCACATTAGACCATAGTAAAAGCTCCATGGGTGGAACATTTCATCACATTAGACCATAGTTAAAGCTCCAGGTGGAACATTTCATCACATAACCATAGTAAAAGCTCCAGGGTGGAACATTTCATCACATTAGAACAGGAAGGACACCAGCAGGTACTCACACTGGACTCTACATTTTGAAATGAGGCCTAATATTTTTAAGTCTGAATTTAACACTCATCTTTTTAACGTTGCTTATGTATAACTTATTAGTAAATATATGTAGTATGTATCAATTGATTTTAAAGTATTATTTGTATTTACTGTAAATTGGGTGGATTTTTCAATTCTAAAGCACTTCGAGTCTGTGTGCATGAAAGCTGCTCTACAAATGAAATTGACTGGACTGAACATCTGCAGGTAATTACACTGGACACCTGCGGGTACTTTCCACGCCCTCTCCCTTTTATTTCTGCTAGTTTTGTTTTTTTATTGTGTGCGTTCTTTCATGTTCATGTTCATTGTTTGTACTTGAGCAAAGTTGTATAGCTGCAAAGTCAGGTCAGAGCTCTAATGAACACTCGAATGTCCCAGTTTTGGTCAAAAGGAACGATAGTTGACTGAAAGTATTTATGTAATTTAACCTGAAACAGCTCTTTGTCCTTCCACAATCTGGCCTCTAGGTGGCAGTGTATAAATGGACTGGTTTTACGCCTTCATATCTTCTCAAATCTTCAGGTTTGTTTTGTCAAGGATTAGGGTTAAGTGTGACATACTGACGTTTGCGCAGACTTTGAGCTCCATCAGTGAAATCTATGAAACTGAGATGCGACATTTGAATATTCATTTTGAATCTACAGTTAAAATCTACAGAGTAAAGTACAGTGTGACATCATCAAACTGAATCTGTAAACACTGTTGCTGCCCAATTATATTTTTTTTTTTATTATTTAGAATGTTTATGTCCAAGGGTAAATGGTGTTTTTGGAAACTTGAGTGTGTTTTTGTTTTTCAGGAATTGAAATGTGAAATTGATGAAGAAACAGACACAGTTTGTTCAAACTTTATTTTAGTTTCACACACATTAGAATTCATTCATTTATCATTACAACAAATTCTCCAAATATTGGGACATTTATAGACACATATTTAAACAGACGCCAGTGGGATGCACAGCAGATATTTATTTATCATTTTAGACAAACTAACAAACATTTACAACACCACCCATTGACCAATCAGAGAGCAGCTGGAAGATGAACAGACCAATCACAGCTCAGCGTGCGATAGCTCGGCCAATGAATACCATCCTGTAAAAACAAGCCTTGAATTAAAATGAATTTCTTTAGGTTTTAGCAGAAGTGGGCAGTACTCACTCACATTTACTCAAAAATGTACTCACATTTACTCTTGCATTTATCCACTTACATTTACTCACATTTACTCACATTTACTCACATTTACTCACATTTACTCACATTTATTCACTAACAGTTACTCTTACATTTACTCACTTACATTTACTTACTACTTTACAGCTAAAATAGATGTTACTTTATGACAGTATACTTTTACTCCTAATTGAGTAACATTTTTATCGAAGTAACAGCCTCTTACTTGAGTAAAAGTGTTTTTTACTCTTCCCACAGTGAGTAATGTTTTTATTGTGCATATTATTATATATTTTATATTATATATTTATTATATATTATTATATATATTGTGCAATAAATATACTGCACAGACCAGAGCTACAAGCTCTCTCTGGTCAGTCCTGGGACCCCTTCTGTTCAACCTCGACATGCTGCCGTTAGGTCCTTTAATACGCAGAGAAAATGTCCAATCACAATGATGCAGACGACACTCAGATCTATGTTTCCTTGACGACAGGTGAATATGGACCAGTGGATTCACTCTGTCACTGCATCCAACAGATCAGTGTGTGGATGCAAAACAACTTTCTCCAGCTGAACTCAGACAAGACTGAAATCCTGGCTCTATTGGCCACAGAAACAAGAGAAAGTGTTAACAGTCACCTCCAGAGTCTCGCCTCTAAAACCTACAAATCAAGTTTAGAAATCTGGGGGTAATAATGGACTCAGACTTGAATTTAACAGCCACGTCAGATCAATAACATCAGCAGCATTTTACCATCTGAAAAACATTGCCAAAATCAAAAGTCTAGTGTCTAAACCAGACTTGGAGAGACTTATCCATGCGTTTGTCTCTAGTAGATTAGACTACTGTAACGGCCTGCTCACTGGCCTCTCCATACGAGCTGTAAAACAGCTGCAGTACATCCAGAACGCTGCTGCTCGGGTACTGACTAGAACCAGGAAGTACGATCAACATTAGTCCTGTGCTCAGGTCTCTGCACTGCCCCCTGTGGCTCAGAGAAGAGACTTCAAAGCAGCTCTGCTTGTGTACAAGTCTCTCCATGGCCTAGCACCAAAGTACATCTCGGACATATTAGTGCCATATGAACCATCTCGGACTCTGAGGACCTCAGGGACTCTGAGGACCTCAGGGACTCTGAGGACCTCCTGCTGGTGTCCAGAGTCGGGGCTAAATATGGTGAATCTGCATTTCAGTTTTCTGCAGCTAAAATCTGGACCAGTCTTCCTGAGGATGTGAGACAAGTTCTACTCTGGTATTGTTCAAATCTAAGCTCTGTTTGGCTCTGCATATGACTGCAATGATTCTATTCGCACTCTTCTCTTTTATGTCTTAAACTGTTTTGTGATTTTAATACATTTATTCCTGTTGTGTGAAGCACTTTGAATTGCCTTGTGCACAAATTGTGCTCTACAAATAAACTTGCCTTGCCTCTGTCATCCCTGGGCAAAGGCAAAGTAAAACAGGTATCCCATATTATTATTAGTTTATTTGGGACAGTGTTAATGAACACACATGAATACTTCCCATACATGGACACTGGAGGCAAAGTCAGTGTCAGACAGCTTGCACGAGCACACCCTGGTAGCACCTTGTGTTTCAGCGATCTCCCATTCAAGTACTAAGCAGCCCCATCTCTGTGTAGTTTCTGAGAGCTGTCCAGATTGGGCATTGACACGTTGGTATGGTCACAAAAGGGCCCATGTTATTTTATTATAGCTATATTTTTTTTCTTCCATTTTTGAAATATAAACCAATACAAAACAAAACAAAGAACAAGACCAGAGAGCTAGTCAACAATAAATAATAACATCAACACAAAAGGCACACACTAATAAAACATGAATAACATTACGGCACAGTCTGTCCTACATATATGTCCCATTTAGTCCAAAGTCTGTTAAATGTGTCCATTTTCAAATGAAGTCCGCATGTCATTTTCTCCATTTCTTTGATGTCTGTCACTCCAGTCCATGATTCTCAGTGAGGTCATGATGGCCTTTTTTCCCGCCGCAAAGAGCACACTCCAAAGGTATCCATTTACTGTGTCCATGGCAGGAGTTTTGAGGCTCAAATACATAGTTCTAAAATCAGAATGGATGGAAATCTCAAAAACAGTCTGCAGCGCATTATTAATTTCAGTTCAATATTTGACATGAGCCAAAACATGTGATAGTGGTTTGCCTCCTGGTGGCACAGTTTCTCCAACAATCTGCATTTCCTTGTAAATAATGAGCACTTTGTCCTGGAGTTATGAGAATATGTGAAGTTTTCCAGCAAGATTCCTGCCAAACGACTTTGTGGTCCTCCACTGGGATGCACAAACACTTGCTCATAATTCTTCCGTCAAAACAAGGTTGTTTTCTATTTTCCCATTTGTTTTTAATATATTTAATAGCGTAGCTGTTCAGATTAGCAATGCATCGGTAAAATTTAGTTCTGATTTATAAGTCCTGTTTCTCCAAGTCAAAGGATTCTTTCAACATATCAAAGCTTTTTATGTGATTATCTTTTGCAATCTGCTGAAAAAATTGTATACCTTTTGTAATCCAGACCTTGAGTCTCAGGTCAGTTCTGTTTGGTCCAAAACCTTGGTCAGAAGCCGACCAGTTTAAGATCTGAACCTCTTTGTTGAGTTTGTATGTTGTGATCAGCTCCTTCCATGTCGTAAGCACAGATTTGACCCAGGGATTCTTCACTTCCTCCTAATGACCCAAGTGTCTGTCCTCTACCAGTAAGGCCTGCACAGGAACCCCCGGCACAACATTACTCTCAGTATGTTTCCATTGAGCTATATATTCTGGGCCACACCAGCAACGCTCTGATTTGAGCTGAAATAAAGTCATTTTTCAGACAAGGCAAACCCCGCCCCCTCTTTCTTTTGAAAGTTGTTCAAGGATCTTGCCTTGCCATCTTGAAATTGTTTGATTCCACTCATCAAACTGCCGGTTGGGGCTGAAAATCAGGAGAGTCCTAAATGGATAAAGAAATCTGGGCAAAACATTCCTTTTTATAGTTTCAATCCTTTGACTTTGAAGAGAGTCACAGCTAGCCATTTGGGTGCACTAAGCAGAAATACTCAGTGGTGCCCCCAACCCACTTCAAACATGTAAAAAATACGTAGGGTTGTATGTCTGTAACACAACATTAAGGCGACTATTTCTGAAATTATGTTTTTCATCAATTTAATTTTGTAAATATTGCATACATCACAATCCTTGCACATTCAGTTTCTAGACATTGGACCAATATTATGAAGGAAATGTATCACATTAGGTATGCAAACTTCTGGTTTGGTTAAATATAGTAGGGCATCATCTGCTTGGCAGGTCATTTTATGTTCTGAGACACCGTAAATAGTTTCCAATAGTCTAATATATTGGGCCAATGATTCTAAGTACAAAGCGAACAACAGGGGGGGATAACCACAACCCTGCCACACCCCTTTCCAGAGTCAGTGAGTCTGTCAAGTGACAGTTAATTTTGATTAACTGTCACTTCACACTGTTGTTGGGCTGTCAAACAGAGCTTCAATGTTTGTTTGTTTTTATCATTAAATCATCCATTTTAAATTTGTTTAACACTTTAAATAAATAAGTCCAGCTAGCAGCGTCCAGACTTATTATTACACTTTGTTTTGTTGTTTGTGTATTTGGCTCATTGTGTGTAAAGATGGTCTGATGTTATCTTGCGTTTGCATTTGTTAATAAATCCAGTCTGATCATTGTGGATTAAATTTGGGAGGATTTGTTCCATTCTTTTGGACATAATTGAGGTGTATAAACGATAGTCCACATTCGAAACTGAGATGGGTCTATGTGAGGCACAGTCAAGTCGGTCCTTCCCCTCTTTAGGTATTAAGGAGATGATGGCTTCTTTCACACTCAGAGGATCTGAGCTTTTTTAGGGGCCCAGTTCAAAGTGGATGAAAGCAAAGGAGTAAGTGTGTCTTTAAAGCTTTAGACCACTCTGAGGTGAACCCATCGCTCCTGAAGATTTATTGGTTGTCTCGGGGCAGCAAATAGACCCTGTTGTCTATCAATTGCGTGTTGAATTGTAGTGCACGTTTTTTCCTCTTTAGTCATGGCAGGTACATTGAGAGGGTTAGAGAAGATTGTATTTTCTCTTCTTTGTTTCCTGATATTTTGGTGAAAAGTTTTTATAGGAGGGTTCAAACAATGATTGTATTTGGTTAAAATGACATTATTCGGCCGGTCTCGTATTTTAAAAACTATTCTCCCTGCCTGTTGTTTTTTAAGCTTCCAAGCTAATAATTTTGTGACTTTGGAATTACTTTCATGATATCGTTGTTTAATGAAGATATTATGGTCTTTTTAATTTTCTGTAGCATTTGAGGATCCTTGTTTTCGGCATGTTTAGCTTCCATCAGCTTTAGTTTGTTTTGTAAATCATTTAGGTTTATTTTCCTTTTTGGCCAAGGCGACAGCAATGACCCTGCCTCTCAAAACTGCCTTAGCCGCATTCCAAAGAATGGGTGGAGAAACTTCTCCATTGTCGTTTTCCTCTACATAGTAAACGAGATCTACAGTGAAGTAAATAGGAGCATGATCACTTGATCTATTGTACCTGTGTCTGCCTGTATCATTATGGACCCATCTTTGTTGAAAATACCAAAGTAGTCTATACTAATATAGATCTTATGTGGGTTGTAAAAATGTGTATATTGTGTATAGGATTCATCTCTCTCCAGATATCGATCAACCCTCAATACATAATACATTATGTATTGAGTCACAATATTTAATATTTATAGTTTTAGATTACTTTGTGAGCTTGAGATCCAATGGCGGCTGAATATGTAAGTTCCAGTCTCCACCACAGACAAGGGTTCCCTCAGAGTGGTTTGCAATCAAATCCACAACTTCAGTTTTGAAAGTGAGGTCACCTCCTGGTGGAGTATATACATTTATCAAAGTGAATATTATTATATATATATATATATTAATATTTCCTTTGACCAGTACAAATCTGACATCTTCATCATTGTGTTCAAAACTCTGTTCAAAGGTCACGCCCCTCTTATGTTTGCTCCTGTATGAGGAATAGTAAATGTTATATTGTTAAAACCAAATGTAGTTAATTTATGATGTTCTGAGTCATTTAAATGGGCTCTTGTAGGTATAGAATTATTTTTCCTTTTTCCCATCTTTTTCAGTATGTTTGACCATTTAATTGGACTCAATATGCCATTAACATTAAAATATGCTATTCGTAATTTTTCAACCATGTTGAAATCATTCTTGTAAATCTGCTTTTGTTCCACAGCTCTCTGGTAGAACACAACTAACAAACACAGGAACCACAACAAAAGAACACAATAGAACAAACAAAAAGCACAAAAAAGAGCTCATGCCAAAAACATGCAAAGAGCTCACAGACTGGTCCAAAAAGAGATCAGAGAGTGGAGGGAAATCCATTTTCTAGGTAAGATCTAACATTTTCACCTATTTACAAGCCAAAGTAAAGTTGGAACACACTGGCCCACATTGGGCACATACTCATATGTGTCCAGTACAGTCCAGGACCTTTCACTGAAATAAAGAAAATAAAAGGGAGAAAATGTCAGACCAGATCCAGTGTTGAATTGGCAAATGCTAACTAACGCCTCTTCTGCTGAAGTGAATTTTTTTATTTTTCCTTTCACGTTGATCCTCAGCGTTGCAGGACAAAGCAGAGCATATTCCACGTTCTTCTCTCTCAGGCTGGATTTCAAAAGCTTGGTGTTTTTTGACCCCTTGCCGTAGTCATCAAAGAAAGAGACTTTGGGCTTTGTTTACCCAGATTGGCCTGGCAAGACGTCTGGATGCAGCCATGATACTCTGTTTATCAATGAAGTTGTGGAACTTCGGAGCCAGTTTGGGAGCCAGGGAGCGATGTGCATGGTCAATCTATATTACTAACCCTAACCCAGCTTTTGTTGGAAGTTTGAGCTATTTGAGGATCCAGGTCTCCATATACTCAACTGCATCTTTACCCGCAGTGTCCTCTGGAATGCCGACAATCTGCAGATTACATCTCCGATCTCTGTTCTCCAGGTTGTCCAGTTTGTCTGTCAAAACTTTAGTTTGTAGAGTGGAGACGGTGTCCCTCAGGTCAGAGGACCTCCTCCTCGACTGCTGTGGCTCAAGTGCCAAGTTCGCCATTCTTGGATTTCCAATCACGCATTTCCGCCAGGACCACGTCTATTTTAGCGTCCACTGTCTTCATAGTCTTGTCAGTAATCTCCCACAAAGCCGCCATAATCAACGCGTCTATCTCACTCGGGGGGGTCCTCTCCTCCGCCGCATCCGACTCAGTGCTGTAGCTGGAGCGGGTGTGAGAGGTGGACGGAGCGGCGGCAGAGCCTGAGCTACGGAGATAGCTAGCTCAGATGTAGCATTGCCAGTCAGGTTCTTGGTGGTGTTTTTCTTCTTGTTTTTCTTAGCCATTTTTCCTAAATAAGTTTCCAGGCTCCTTATATGTCTGCTACCACATAGAAATATCGGTCCTTCCTTCTCTCTCATCTCCCATTTCACACCACTTTCCTGACAATAAAGTCTACGGGCACAATATCTTAAATAAAAAAAAATTCAAAAGAAATATCGGGTCTCGCCAGATGAACTCGTAATAAAGACGGATTATTCCAACGGATACGACTGCAGCCAGAGAGACTCACCCGAACTAAGCAACCATCATCCCGGAAGTGATATTTTAGTTCCATTTTAAAAGCTTCATGCCGACAATATGAAATGATTTGAACATTTCTGTTTCTTGAACCGTTCCTTCAGATGTGATATCATTTTTGTCTGTACTTTGAAAATACCAGCCTTTGTGCTTTATTCAATGTTTTGTTGCTCCAATAACATTAAATTCAAATTAGAAATCAGAAATCACTGGGAAAAAAGGCTTTCAGCAACTTTGCTCCATATCTACGGTACAAAACACATACGTTATTTGAATTGGATCCACTTGTTTATCTTGCATTGTTAAATCCATTTTGCATTATTTTATTATATATTATATCTGTTTATGTATTTGTTAACTTATTGAATGTTGTATTGTTGGTTTTATTGAAATTTTATCTCAATATTCTTGTTTCTTGTGCATTTTGTGAACACAGGGTACCCATGAAAAAGAGATCTTTTCATTGAGGCCTCCAATGTTCCTAGTACTGCGCTTTTCTGGACTGAGATGTCTGATGTTTTTCCAGGGATCTGTTGTAGCCCCTCCTCCAGTTTGGGGGTCACTGTATGTATGTATGTATGTATGTATGTATGTATGTATGTGTGTGTATGTATATATATATATATATATATATATATTTTTATATTTATATATTTATATATATTTATATATTTATTTATTTTATTGTATTATTTCTCCAAATATAAAAAAGAGCCAGGGTTTCTCAGGAGTTGTCTTCGGGTCGATGTTGCAATACGCCCAGAGACAGCAGGGGGCGACAACGGCCACTTAAAAATGGCCCCCCAAAATTACATATTGTTTACCATTACATTATTTCGGCTGACTTCTAGCCGTACCACCTTGCTACTTAGTCTCTGCTTCTAAAATTAATCTTACTTGAATAATAAGTTTCCCCAAATACTTTTTTACTTTTACTTCAGTCATTTCTTTAGAGCACTACTGTGTTACTCTTTATTTGATTATTTTAAAGCTAGCATTGCTCTAACCTGAGTAAACTTTTTGGATACTTTACACCTCTGGGTTTTAATCTGTTATTGGTCAGGTGGGCAGGTGGGTGGAGGTAGTTATGCTTCCTGACACACAAGGGGAACTCTTTTTTTAAACAGTTTTGTGATTAAAGTTGCTGTTTTAAAGGAAAATACCACACAAAAAGACCCTTGTGCTTTGTTCCTGGAGAGACCTGCAGTGCACTCAGCCGTTTCTATGCAACGCATTTGGCCGAGAAACAATGCTTTAAAGTTAAGGAGGGTTTTTTGTTGTTGTCCTGATTCTGTACAGGTTTAGCCCTTGTTCTGATCTGGCCCTTAGGCCTTGAATTAGTCACTGGTTTATGGTCTAGTTTACAGGAACACAAAGTTAAATGAGTTTTTATTTATGGACGTCTTTTTCAATTTTTCTAAGGAATTAGACTCAAAGCATTTTCTGTTCTTGAAAGAGAAGAATTGAGGATGAAACAGCCTTTTTTACTGTAGACATACTGTTCTTCCAGAAAAACAAGTTGCCAGAGCCACGTTTTACCGGTAAAACCTGTTTCTAACAGTATACATCACGACTCTGACTCAGCAAGTTCAGATGTCACGGAGAACAACACAAAGATCACACTGTTTCCTTCAGCTGTTGAACTTAGTTTGATCACAAACCTGAGACGTTCAGAGTTTTACAGGTTTGAGCCGGCGTCCACAAACCAATTCAGAATTTCATATTCTTAGTTTAATTTTTAGTTTCTATTTGTTTAGTTTGTGGGAGCTTTACCTTTAGGAGCACTCTTCTCACGCCATAGCTTGAAAAAAACAACACAGGTTACACACGTTTTCCCCTGGAATCCTCAATTAATCGGGTGGGTGCTGCATATATGTGTGTGTGTGTGTGTGTGTGTGTGTGTGTGTGCGTGCGTGTGTTGTGCGTGCTGGCATGTGTGTGGGTGCATATGTGTGTGTGCAATTGTGTGTGTGGTGTGTGTGGTCTGTGTGGTGTGTCTGTGTGTGTGTGCGTGTGTGGTGGTCTGTGTGTGTGGGTGTCAATATATGTGTGGTGTGTGCTTGTGTATGCGTGTGTGTGTGTGGTGGTGTTGTGTGTGTGTGTGGTGCTGTGTGTGTGGAGGTGCATATAGTGTGTGTGTGGCGTGCATAATATGTGTGGTGTGTGCGTGATAGTAATTGTTTGCATGTGTGGTGTGTGCTGTGCGTGTGTGTGTGGCGTGTGTGTGTCTGGTGTGTGGTGCCTATAATGTGTGTGGAGTGCGTGCATATATGTGTGTGTGTGTGCATGTGTATGCGTGTGGGTGTGTGGGTGCATATTTGTGTGTGTGCGTGTGTGTGTTGTGGTGTGGTGGGTGTGTGGGTGATATATGTGTGTGGTGTGTGTGTGCGTGTGTGTGTTGCCGTGTGGTGTGTGTGTGTCTGGTGTGTGGGTGCATATATGTTGTGTGTTGCAGTGTGCCGTGTGTGTGGTGTGCAGTGTGTGTGGTGTGTGTGGTGTGTGTGGTGGCATAAAATGTGTGTGTGCATGTGTGTGTTGTGCGTGTGTGTGTGTGCGTTGTGTGTTGCATGCGTGCATGTGTGTGGATGTGCATGTTGGTGTGTGTGTGTGTCATGCGTGTGTGTGCTGTGATGTGTGTGTGGTGTGTGTGCGTGTGCATGTGTGCGTGTGCAGTGTGTTGTGTGTGTGGGTGTGGTGTATGTAGTGTGTGCGTGTGCATGTGTGCGTATGCATAGTGTGTGTGTGAGTGTGGTGTGTGTGTGCGGTGTGTGTGTGTGGGTGCATATTTGGTGGTGTGTCGTGTGTGTTGGTGTGGGTGTGGTTGCATATGTGTGTGTGTGTGTGTGTGTGTGTGGTGTTGTGTGCTCATGTGTGTGTGCAGTGTGTTGTGCGTGCATGTGTTGTGCCATGTGGTGCATGTGTGTGTGTGCATGTGTGTTGTGCGTGTGGGTTGTGGTGTGTGTGTGTTGTGTGTGCTGTGTGTGGCGGTGTGTGTGTGTGTGTGCATGTGTGTGTGTGCGTGTGTGTCGTTGCGCATGTGTGGGTGCAATGTGTGTGTGTGTGCATGTGGGTGTGGAGTCGTGTGTGCTGTGTGTGAGTGCGTGTGTGTGTGAGCTGCGTTTGTGTGTGTGTGTGTGTGAGTGTGTGGTCTGTGTGTTGCGTGCATGGTGTGTGAGGCGTGATGTGCGTGTGTTTGTGTTGGTGCGTTGTGGTGCGTGTATGTGTGCTGTGTGTGTGTGCATTGTGTGCGGTGTGTTGTGTGGGTGTGTGGTGAGCTGTGTTGTTTGCGTGTTGTGTGTTGTGTGTGTGCATTGTGTGCGCGTGTGTGTGTGTGCGTGGTGTGCATGTGTGTGTGTGTGTGTGTGGGTGCATATGTGTGTGTGTGTGTGGGTGTGGGTGTGGGTGTGTGGTGGTTGCTATATGTGTGTGTGTGCGTGTGTTGTGTGTTGGTTGTGTGTGTGGGTGCATAATGTGTGTGTGTGATCATGTGTGTGTGCGTGTGTTGCGTGTGTGTGTGTGTGTGTGTGTGTGTGCATGTGTGTGCATGTGTGTTGCCGTGTGTGTGTGTGTCTGTGTGTGTGGGTGCTAATGGGTGTGTGTGTGCTGTGTGTGTGTGTGTTGTGTGATGTGTGTGCGGAAACATAATGTAATCTTGTGTAACTAGAAATGCCGTATTTTTATTTTTTATTTGTAGTAAATTTTTAAATTGTTTTTTAATGCAGCTTTTTTGATTGAATATATGTGTTTTTATCGCCTAGTGGTTTTATGTTGCACCTTAAACGCGAGACAGTTCCTAGTTTGTGAATTTTGTTTATGACAATGGATAAGCTCTTTCTGATTCTGATTTGATTCTGGCGTGTGTGTGTGTGGGTGCATATGTTGTGTGTGTGTGTGTGTGTGCGTGTGTGTGTGTGTGTGTTGTGTGTTGTGTGTGTGTGTGTGTGTGCCGTGTTGTTGTTGTGTGTCTGGTGTGTGTGTAGTGTGTGTGTGTTGGTCGGTGTGTGTCTTGTGTGTGTTGTGTGTGTGTGGTGTGTGTTGTGTGTTGTGTGTGTTTTGTGTGTGTGTGCGTGTGTGGTGTCTGTGTGGGTGATATGGTGTGTGTGGTTGTGTTGTGTGTTGTGCGTGTGTGTCTGTGTGTGGTGTGTGTCTGTGTGTGTGTGTGTGTGTGCGTGTGTGGTGTTTTTGTGTGTGTGGCGTGTTGTGCGTGTGTGTTTGTTTGTGTGCTGTGTGGTGTGGTGCGTGTGTGTGTGTGTGTGTGTTGTTGCGTGTGCGTGTGTTCGTGTGTGTGTGTGTGCTGTGTGTCTTGTGTGTGTGTGGTGTCTGTGGTGTGTGTGTGTGTGTGTGTTGCGCATATGTGTGTGTGTGGGTGCTATGTGTGTGTGTGTGGTGACATGTGTGTGTGTTGTGTGTGTGTGGTGTGTGTGTGGTGTGTGTGGTGTGTCTGTGTGTGTGGTTGGTGTGTTGTGTGTGTGTGTCTGGTGTCTGTGTGTGTGTGTGGTGCATATGTGGTGTGGTGGCGGTGCATATGTGTGGTGTGTGGGTTGATATGTGTAGTGTGTTGGGTGCATATGTGTGGTGTGCGTGTGTTGTTGTGTGGCGTGTGGGTGTGTGGTGTGTGTGTGCGTGGTGTGTGTCCTGTCTGTGTGTGGTGTTGTGTGTGTGTGTGTGTGTGTTCGTGCGTGTGTGTGTGTGTGTGTGTGTGTGTTGTGCCTGTGCTGTGGGTAGTGCGTGTGTTGTGGTGTGTTGGTGTGGTCTGTGTGTGTGTGGTGTGTGGTGTGTGTTGGTGTGTGTGGGTGCATGTGTGTGTGTGTGTGTGTGTGGTGCGTGTGTGTTGTCTGTGTGCGTGGTGTTGGTCTGTGTGGCGTGTGTGTCTGTGGGTGTGCGCTGTGTGGTCTGTGTGTGCTGTGTGTGCGTTGTGTGTTGTGTGCGTGTGGTGCGTGTGTGTCTGTGTTTGTGTGTGGTGGTGTGTGTGTTGTGTGATGTGTGCTGATGTGTGCATGTGTGCTGCGATGTGTGTGTCTGGTGTTGTGTGTGCATATGTGGTTGCGTGTGTTGTGTGTTTGTGTGTGCGTGTGGTGTGTGTGTGTGTGTGTGTGTGTGTGTGTGCGTGTGTGTGTGTGTGTGTGTGCTTTGTGTGCATGTGTGTGTGTTTGTTGTGTGTGTTGGTGTGCATATGTGTGTGTGTTGTGTGTGTGTGTGTATGGTTGATATGTGTGTGTGTTGTGTGTGGTGCCTATGTATATGGGTGTGTGGTGTGTGTGTGGTTACCCTGAGTGAGGCTGTGGCAGGATTGTTGTCCCTGGTGTCGCGAAAGAGAGAACAAATTTAGTTAGGTCTCGACAGGATTAGGACTAGGTTAAGCTCGGACTAGGGTTAGGACTAGGTTTAGGACTAGGACTAGGGTTAGTCCATATGGGTTAAGGAGTTGGGTTAGGACGGGTTAGTCCATACTGGTTTAGGCACTAGGGTTAGGACTCAGGATAGGGTTAGTCCATACTGGGTTATTGGACTAGAACTAGGGTTAGGACTAGGGTAGGACAGGACTAGGGTTAGGACTAGGCTAGGGTTAGTCATCTGGGCTTAGATAACTAGGGTTAGGACTGAGGACTAGGGTTAGTCATTACTGGGTCTAGCTAGAACTAGGGTTGAGACTAGGTTAGGGTATGGGTTAGGTAGGGTTGATAGGACGTTAGGGTTAGGTACTAGGGTTTAGGCTAGGGTTAGTCGTTAGGGTTAGGGACTAATAGGGTGGAATAGGGTTAGGTTAGGGTTAGGGTTAGGTTCATAGTGGTTGGGCTTAGGGTTAGGGTTACGGTTAGGGTTAGGTTAGGGTTAGGGTTAGGTCATATGGGTTAGCAGGATAGGGTTAGGCTAGGGTTAGGATAGGTGATTAGGGTAGCTAGGGTTTTAGACAGGCTAGGGTTAGGCGTATACTGGGTTAGGCGTTAGGTAGGGTTAGTCCCTAGGGTTAGGATAGGCGTTAGGATAGCGGTTTGTAACGGTTAGGGTAGGGTTACTGGGTTAGTCTACGGTTAGGTAGGGTTAGGGTAGGGTTAGTTAGCGGTTAGAGGGTTAGGATGGTAGGGTTTAGGTAGGTTAGGGTTAGGTTAGGGTTAGGTAGGTAGGGTTGATGGAAGGGTTAGTGGGTTAGGTAGGTAGGGTTAGGTAGGTAGGGTTAGGGTTAGGGTAGGGTTAGGTATGGGTTAGGAGTTAGGTGATAGGGTTAGTCATCTCCATACTGTTCACATGTTTTTTCTCCTTCTACTCTCGGAGTGTTAATGTTTTATGTGGTCTTAAATATTTCAATTTTAAGCTTTTTAAATATATCAATAAAACATGAACAACAAGAACCACAACATTAAAATAATAGTATAAAGATCATTTGACAATAAAACTTAAATCAACGTCTTGGACAATGCATCTGGTTTTAGGGTTAGGGTTAGGGTGTGATCGCCCTTTTACCTGCCGCCAAAAGACATTCCCAAAAGTATATCCATTTATGTGTCCCATGGAGGATGTTGAAGGCCTAACCTAACCCTAACCTTTCATGTTTGTATATTTTTCTGTTCATCTGTTCAGAAAGTGAAAAATAAAATATCTTAATTTAAAAAATGCGCGCAAGATCTCGAACGGACTAAAAGAAGAGAAGCACATTACGCGGTTGCTTGGAGCTCTTCATTGGCTCCTGTCCAGTTTAGAATACATTTAAACTCCTCTCTGATTCAAAGCCATAAATGACCCACGCCCATCGCCTCAAAGCTGCTACGACCTATCATGTACTCAGAGCACTTGTTTAAATGTGGACTTCGTGGTGGTCCAAGGGTTAAGAGCCGTAGGCAAGGTGGAGCGTTAAGCTCCAAAGCTCCTGTATTAATGTTAAAGAGGTCGACACAGTCTCCGACACAGTCTCTTCATTTAATACCAGGCTTCAAACGTTCCTACTGTGAAATGGCTTATGGTCAGGCCAGTTAGGAACAGGAATAAAGACCTACAGTTTCAGCTCCGCTGCCGCTAGGACCGACCTCTGGGGGCAGTATGGAGCTGGAGCACCGTCCTCTGAGAGAGATTACTTTTACTAATCAACTATATTTGATTTCAATAATCTTAGAACCTGTCTCAGGTCTGCGTTTATACTTGTTCGTTATTAGGTCTTAAAATGAGCCCATTTTAGTCCTTTATTTTTTTAATTATTGCTCAGTCGGTTTTATGTTCCTCTTGTTTGTGACTTTTGTTCATTGACAATGGAAATAAACCGTTTCTGATTCTGATTCTGATTCTGATTCTGATTCTGATGTTGACTTGCTTTGGTCCTGTTCTAGTCCTTGTGTGACATTTACCCTTAGTCCAGGTTAAGTTCCTGGTTTAGTCCTGGTTTAGTTCTAGTACCTTCTGTGGACTCCAGACTGTAGTCAGACCCCTCTACACGCTGATCCAGACCCTGATCCCAGGTCCTGTTTTTCTATCTTCTTCCATCTCTGAGATGTCTTCAGGACCCTCGGTGACGTCGTCAGAGCCTTCAAGTTTATCCATTCATGAGGTGCTTTTGATGTCTTCAGTATTGCTCTTCTCCGTCAGCCCTCAGTCACATCCTGAAAATCATCATCTAACCCTTCAGTTTTATCCTCTTCCTCGGACCAGCGGCATCTCGTCATCATCTTCTTCAGACTGTTCCTCTGGCTCGAGTTCTGAGAAAAACAAATAGAACCCAAAGCAGAAGATGAAAAGTGGTGACCTTTGAGGTGCAAAGAGGAGAAGCTTTTAAGGCGAGTTCACTCATGTGACCGAATCCCTTTTCTCGGTCAAATATTCCACAGGGAGTATTCTTTGCGTCACAATTATCAAGACCAAAATAAGTGTTATTAACAATTAAATAATGGTTATTAAAATTGCTGAAGGTTTCAAATGTGATCTATAAAGTCAATATTTCTCAAAATGATTAGGGTTTGGGTTGGGTTTTATAAGTAGGGTAAGGGTTAGACTTAGGGTTAGGGTTTATAGTAGGGTTAGGGTTAGACTTAGGGTTAGGGTTTATAGTAGGGTTAGGGTTAGACTTAGGGTTAGGGTTTATAGTAGGGTTAGGGTTAGACTATAGGGTTAGGGTTTAACTAGGGTAGGGTTTATAGTAGGAGGGTTAAAAGTGCGGTTAGATATAGGGTTTTCTGGGTTAGGGTTTAATAGTTCCGATGTGATTATAGTTGTCAGGTAGACTAAGGTTAGGGGTTTAGTATAGAGTAAGTAGTGAGTAATTTCAGGGTTAGATTATGTAGGGCTCAATTTATGGGTTACTGTGTGTGTGTTAAATATAGTAGGGTTAGGGTTAGACTTTAGGGTTAGGGTTTATAGTAGTGAGTTAGGGTATTAGAAATATAGTAGAGGTTAGTGGAGAGATTAGGGTTTATTGTAGGGTTAGGGTTAGACTTAGGGTTAGGGTTAGTGTTTATAGTACGGTTTTTCACCGTTCTCAAAAGAGTCAGACATGTCACTGCTGTCGTGCTGTTGTCTCAAGAAAAACACAGACGTGAGCTTGGAATTAGGGTTAGGGTAACCCCCTAAAACCGAAACTAACCCATTCCCCAGTTTAATTCACTTATGTTTAGCTTCCATCCCACCATCGGAGTCCAGACTCAGTGAAACAGTGGCTTTAATTAATGTGAACATCTAATTGTGTTCAGACCAAGCGGTGATTATTGAAGGTATTGCTTATTAGCATATTGCTTATTTTGTTTGATTCCTATTCAGGTTTATGGATGCTAATGAGTGCTCTCCATTCATTCATTCATTCATGCTTTGGCCATTAGGGTTAGGGTTAGCAAAACATATTCATAAAATATTTAATGTATTGTTGCACAATTTAGAAACTGATTCATTGTAATTAATAATTGCGATTATGAAATAGTGTAAACTGTGTTCACAAAGAAATGTGGGTTAGGGTTAACCCTATGTGGTTTATTTGATGATATGGTTATTTACGGTGGTTTGTCTTTGACCTCTGTCTTCTGAAGATTATGTTATGGTTTTTATAACTGTAAATTATGTTCTACCTGTTCTTTGTAAATGTGATTTTATCCGTGAAAAGCATTATCGATCAATCAAACTTGATTTATGAAGCGCAATTCAAAGTGCTTTACAAAGTTAAAAACACAATACAGTGTAAAACACAATAAAATAAATAAAAACATAAAAACACATTAACATGGTGTTTAAAATATTAAAAACCAGATTCAAGTATTTCAGTCAAAGGCGCGGTCTTAGTCTTAGATTTAAAGGCAGCTGGGGTGGGCCTGTCTCCCCATAGAACTGGGTTAGGGTTGGGTAACCCAACGCAGATGTGTTTGGTCTATGGCGCCAAGTAAATAAAGTTTACGTACTTACATCTAGGTGAAGTTTTCCCCACCCAGATGTCTGATAGCCCTACAGAACCTGGTAGGACCCTTCTTCAGGTCTTGGACTCGGCGTTTGCATTTGTAGCAAATCAAGGATTCCATGGGGTTAGGGTTAGGGTTTTTGTTTGGTATTGTCTGTCTATTAGTTTATTTATTTAAATTATTATTATTTACTGGTCAAATTTTAGTGCTTTATTTGATTAATTTGCTTAATACAATTATCATCTAAATGAATTTCTGTGTCCGATGCCTTTCATTCAACACAAACTCTCATAACGAACCTGGTTTTCTGTCCTGGGTTATAACTCTAACATTCTAAGGGTTAGGGTTAGGGTAACCTAACCCATGTGCACCAGGGTAGCGTTACTTTATCTCGTTAAGTTACCTCGTTACTGCCCTGGAAAACTAACACGTTAAATTACTGCCCTACTTTGTTGTAAAAGTAACACGTTAGAGTAATTGCTGTGAAGTGATGAGCTCTAACCAAAACTAACGTGTTACTGATTTAAACAGTAACTGGTACTAACTGGTACTAGATTACATGGGTACCCAAAACTAACGAGTTACCGTCCTCATTACTCTAAACAAATAATTTGGTTACTCTAACGTGTTACCCCCAACCCAAAACAGTGGGTTAGGGTTGTGTTTATGACTGCAACTGTATCTTTTTCTACGATGGCACACTGCTGGACGAATGAGGGATTACACGATAATGAACCATAAACAAAAACAGTAAAAACAAAGATGTAATAATTAGTTTGGAAACTGAGACAGCTTTTGGTTCTGTTAGCTGGTCTTATTTATGTAAAGTGCTGAACACATTTCAAGCAGATGACTTAATAACACAAATATTGGGGCTCGCTCTTTACGATAACAAATACACAAAAGTGTTTTCGGGCCTCCAAACTCCTGCCATGGACACAGTGAATGGATACCTCCGGATTATACTTTTTTACATAGAATGGATTACACAAATTGACAAAGTTTTGAGGGTTGGACTGAAATTATAATTGACTTAATCCTAACCCTAACCCTTGGATTTGAACCAAAAACTATTTTTGCAGTTATACGTAAATAATGCTTCGATGTGTGATTTAGGGTTAGGGTTAGGGTTAGGGTTGGGGACTTAACTAAGGGTTAGGGTTAGGGTTAGGGTTGGGGACTTAACTAAGGGTTAGGGTTAGGGTTAGGGCCTTAACTAAGATTGTTACCTGTTTCTGGCACTTCCTTGCTTTGGGCCTCAGACTCCATGAGTTCTCCATCTTTTTTCTCATCATCTTTCTCATATTCTGCCTCATCCTCTGCTTCATCTTCGTCCTCAGATTCATCATCACTGGTGTCTGAGGTATTGGCGTCTGAAGTGTCTGAATCAGACTCCGCAGCCTCTACGTCTGAGTTTGGAAGGTCATCTGAATCATCCACAGCTTCCTGTTCACTTTCGCTGGTCTCTGAGTCTTCCAAGAGTTCCTCGACATCATCAGATTTGTCTTCTAGACTCTCCTTGTCATCATAAAAAATATATATACATTTATATGGCACTTTTCCACCTTCAAGGCACTCAAAGCACTTTACATGAAGGAACCACTCACCCATTCACCCATTCACACAACAGTATTCACCTGGGGCAGCAGCGATTGCACCGCCAACCTGTGGGCCAGTGGATCTGACCGCTCTACCAGGGGTGTTGAGGTTGGGAATGGGGTTCGAACCGCTGAACTTTGGATCAGAAGACAAGCACGCTACAACTGAGCTACTGCCATTGATGGCATCATCTGGACTCACCTCCTCTGGACTTTCACTCTGCTCCTTCTGACTCACGTCCTTCTCCGGAATCTTCTTCTCCTCTGAACTCAGGTCCTCGCCATCTGCAGTGTCTTCCTCCTCTGGACTCTCCTGCTCTGGACTCTCCTGCTCTGGACTCTCCTGCTCTGAGCTCTTCTCCTCTGAGCTCTTCTCCTCTGAGCTCTCCTCCTCTGGACTCTTCTCCTCTGGACTCTTCTCCTCTGGACTCTTCTCCTCTAGACTCTTCTCCTCTAGACTCTTCTCCTCTAGACTCTTCTCCTCTAGACTCTTCTCCTCTAGACTCTTCTCCTCTAGACTCTTCTCCTCTAGAACTTTCTCCTCTGACTCCTCCTCTGACTCTTTCTCTGGACTCTTCTCCTCTGGACTCTTTCTCCTTCTGAACTCTCCTCCTCATGTACTCTGCCTCCTCTGGACTCTCCTCCTCTGGACTCTCCTTCCTTCTGGCTCCTCTCCTCTGGACTCCTTTCCTTCTGGACTCCTTTCCTCTGGACTCCTTTCCTCTGGACTCTTCTCCTCTGGACTCTTCTCCTCTAGACTCTTCTCCTCTGGACTCTTCTCCTCTGGACTCCTGTCATCTACTTCCTTCTCCTCTGGGCCTTCGCTCTCTTCAGGAGAACCAGCAAGTTCTGGGCTCTCTGTGCTCTTGAGGTCTGCTTCAGGTCTTTGTTCTGAGGTCCCTTCGGTTTCTTCTAGCCCTTTTTTTTCACCGGTGTTGTCCAGTCCTGAAAGATTAACAGTAGATTCAACACAGTTGTTTCCAATGTATGTTCTCTCTTTACTGTTCTCTTTTTCCAGCTCACCGTCAGAGTCCAACTTGGAGTCCAGTCCAGAGTCTGGTTCTTTGTCTGTGGTGGAGTCTGCTTCAGATTCATTTGAAATAGATTGTGTTACTATCTGCTGTTTGGCTGTTTATGGCCTTTTTCTCATAGTTCTGACAAGTTCTGGTTCAGTCCAGTTACCTTTTTCAATCTGTGCTGCAGAGTTGGAATCATGACTTTCTGATCCAGTCATTTCTGTCTCTGAAGTGGAACTGTCGGCTCCATCAGAACCTGCGGCAAAAACAGGATTCAAGCTAGAACTATACCAGAACAATGCCAGGACCGAACCAGGACTACCTGTCTTGTCGGTGCTGGTTTCTGCAGATGGCGCTGAGAAGACAAAATAAAGCTAGTTTTACACAAAGCTAATACAAAATGGCTGCTTCTCTCTGTGCTCTAAGACGTGAAATGTTTGACACAAAATGGCTGCTTCTCTTTGTGCTCTAAAACATGAAATGTTTGACACAAAATGGCTGCTTCTCTCTGTGCTCTAAGACGTGAAATGTTTGACACAAAATGGCTGCTTCTCTCTGTGCTCTAAGACGTGAAATGTTTGACACAAAATGGCTGCTTCTCTCTGCTCTAAAATGTGAAATGCTCTAAAATGTGAAATGTTTGACACAAAATGGCTGCTTCTCTCTGCTCTAAAATGTGAAATGTTTGACAAAAAATGGCTGCTTCTCTCTGTGCTCTAAGATGTGAAATGATTGACACAAAATGGCTGCTTCTCTCTGGCTCTAAAACGTGAAATGTTTGACACAAAATGGCTGCTTCTCTGCTGTGCTCTAAGATGTGAAATGTTTGACACCAAAATGGCTGCTTTCTCGCTGTGCTCTAAGACGTGAAATGTTTGACACAAAATGGCTGCTTCTCTCTGTGCTCTAAGATGTGAAATGTTTGACACAAAATGGCTGCTTCTCTCTGCTCTAAAACGTGAAATGTTTGACACAAAATGCTGCTTCTCTCTGTGCTCTAAAAACGTGAAATGTTTGACACAAAATGGCTGCTTCTCTCTGTGCTCTAAAACGTGAAATGTTTGACACAAAATGGCTTGCTTCTCTCTGTGCTCTAAACGTGAAATGTTTGACACAAAATGCTGCTTCCTCTGTGCTCTAAGAGTGAATGTTGAAATGCTTCTCTCTGCTCTAAAATGTGAAATGTTTGACACAAAATGGCTGCTTCTCTCTGTGCTCTAAAACGTGAAATGTTTGACACAAAATACTGACATCTTGCTCTCTGAAATGTTTGACACAAAAATGGCTGCTTCTCTCTGCTCTAAGACGTGAAATGTTTGACACAAAATGGCTGCTTTCTCGCTCTAAGACATGAAATGTTTGACACAAAATGGCTGCTTCTCTCTGCTCTAAAACGTGAAATGTTTGACACAAAATGGCTGCTTCTCGCTCTAAGACGTGAAATGTTTGACACAAAATGGCTGCTTCTTGCTCTAAGACATGAAATGTTTGACACAAAATGGCTGCTTCTCTCTGTGCTCTAAGACGTGAAATGTTTGACACAAAATCATGTCTGCTACACTTTCACCTTCAGTGGTTTCTCCAGAATCGGCGCTGTCTGAAAACACACACATTTTAATACAGAGTTTACACTGAGACTTTCAGCTGTTCAGACACATGATCAAGTTGAGTTTACCTGTGGTGGTGGGGCCAGACGTAAAGGCATCTATGAAACAAAAGAGAAATCATGTGATTAAACCAGGAAGTGACTCAAGCGATCAGTTTATCTAAAATACAACTAAAGTTTTAAGAGTTTAGAGTCGTACCATCAAACTGTTTCAACAAATCATCCTGTTTTTCTGAAAAATATTCCTGTGTGTTAGCCTGAGGAATGCATCATGCTCTGATAACTCATAATAACTCATTTAATTGAAAAGGTCTTACTGTCGTCTGACGGAGGGTCATCTGCACAAACAAACATGCTCACCGTTAAAAAAAGAACATACATGTAAAAGATCTAAGACGTGAGTATCACAGACCTGGAAGGGGAGCTGACAGAGACACGGAGACGAGGCTGAGCAACAACACACCAACCATACACCTGAGGTGAAAAACATGTTCAGAAACCTAATAAACATCTCAGCAAAACATGTTCAAAACCCTTATTGACATCTCACTGTGCAAAGAAACATGTTCATAAAGCTGAGGAACATCCTACTGAGCAGAGAAATATGTTCATAAAGCTGAGGAACATCCTACTGTGCAGAGAAACATGTTCAGAAAGCCGAGGAACATCCTACTGTGCAGAGAAACATGTTCATAAAGCTGAGGAACGTCCTACTGAGCAGAGAAACATGTTCAGAAAGCCGAGGAACATCCTACTGAGCAGAGAAACATGTTCAGAAAGCCGAGGAACATCCTACTGAGGAGAGAAACATGTTCAGAAAGCTGAAGAACATCCTACTGAGCAGAGAAACATGTTCATTAAAGCTGAGGAACGTCCTACTGTGCAGAGAAACATGTTCATAAAGCTGAGGAACGTCCTACTGTGCAGAGAAACATGTTCAGAAAGCCGAGGAACATCCTACTGTGCAGAGAAACATGTTCATAAAGCTGAGGAACGTCCTACTGAGCAGAGAAACATGTTCAGAGAAAGCCGAGGAACATCCTACTGAGGAGAGAAACATGTTCAGAAAAAGCTGAGAACATCCTACCTCAGCTAAAGAGAGAACGTCCTACTGTGCAGAGAAACATGTTCATAAAGCTGAGGAACGTCCTACTGAGCAGAGAAACATGTTCATAAAGCTGAAGAACATCCTACTGAGCAGAGAAACATGTTCATAAAGCTGAAGCTAACTGAGCAGAGAAACATGTTCATGAAAGCTGAGGAACGTCCTACTGTGCAGAGAAACATGTTCATAAAGCTGAAGAACATCCTACTGAGCAGAGAAATATGTTCAGAAAGCTGAGGAACATCCTACTGTGCAGAGAAACATGTTCAGAAAGCTGAGAGGAACATCCTACTGTGCAGAGAAACATGTTCAGAAAGCTGAGGAAATCCACTGTGCAGAGAAACTTGTCATAAAGCTGAAGGAAACTCCTAACTGTGCAGAGAAACATGAAGAACATCCTACTGAGAGAAAACTGAGGAACATCCTACTGTGCAGAGAAACATGTTCATAAAGCTGAAGAACATCCTACTGAGGAATAAACATTTCATAAAGCTGAGAACGTCCTACTGAGCAGAGAAACATGTTCATAAAGCTGAAGAACATCCTACCCAGAGAGATAAACATGTTCATAAAGCTGAGCAGAGAAACATGTTCATAAAGCTGAAGAACATCCTAAACTGAGCAGAGAAACATGTTCATAAAGCTGAGGAACGTCCTACTGTGCAGAGAAACATGTTCAGAAAGCTGAGGAACATCCTACTGTGCAGAGAAACATGTCCAGAAATCTCAGGAAAATGAAGCAAATATTACAGAGATGTTGATTACAATAATCATATTGGCGCTTTCCCAGACCAGTTCCTCCTCCCTCTCACCAGCCCCTCACACTGGAGAAGGCTGTGACGTTTCCTTCACCCTGAAGTTGCCTTCACAGCTGAACAAAGGTCCCTTCATCATCATGTACATCACGTGGCATTCAGACGAAGGCCACTTGCTCAAACTTCTTCTTTCTTTAGCTTGAGGGTCCATTACCGCCACCTAATGGACTCTTCTGTACACCCGAATGGCCTCTGATTAAACCAGGTCCAATAAATATATTTTGTTAGTACAATTTACTCTTTTATTTATTAATGCTCAGATTAGTCTAAATGACTGTTTAAACTTATAAACCTAAATAAATATGTTTATTTAGCCCCACCGGCCCCTCTCCCTCACGTAAAGGGCCCAAGGCCCCAACAGGACCCCCGTAATGTAAGTTAATTAGAATAATAAAGTGTTCGTTGGAATTAAAATTAAAATAAAAAAAGGGATTTTTTTCACGAACTTTTTCTCTTACTTAAGTCGGCACAAATATTTTATTTGTGTTATGTATATTTCATTATTTGACAAAGTAAGTAGTTAAGTTTAGCGCGACCACCATATCGCTAACCGATGGCGCGTAAACAACGCTCATTTGCACCTGCTTTCAATTCATTCCAATCCAACTTTATTCGTATGGCACATTTTACGAAACAATCGACAGAAACAGAAGGTTGAAGCCCACTCCATGGATGACGTTCATCGTGTCTTCTTTAAATATGCTTTTTTATTGTCTGGCCACGCCCCTTGGCCCTGCCCCCTGGTCCCGCCCCCTGCCGCCCAGTGGTCCAGACGTGTGGGATGAAAGCCCCTTCGTCTCAAACGTCTGCACAAATCCAACCATTACAAAAACAATATTGCTAAACAAAAAGAAGGTTTCACCGTGGGGGATTCACTCCCAGCTATTATGAGTAACTTAGACTTGTAAATAAATGAAAAACACATCGGACCCCCCTGTGGAGAAGGTATGTGGATGACATCTTAGAGAAAATAAAACAAGGACACACACAGTTGCTAGGGAACCAAAACACAACAGATTAAACCTGGAACCATAAAATGTACCTGCGAGAAGGAAAAGGAGGGAGCAATAGCAAAAGTAGGGGGCGTGGCCAGACTGGCAGCGATGTGAGAGTCACTTCCTGGAAGATCAGCTGACACGTCACCTTCTGAGGGTGTGGCCTATGCTCATCGAAACATGCCAAAGTAAAAAAAAAGGCCTACTTTTGTCTTAACAAACAAACAAACGTATATTAAAGCCCATTAATCAATACATAACAAAGGGTTAGAGTTAGGGTTAGGGTTAGTGTTAGCTAACCCTAACTCTAACCCTAACCCTAACTCTAACCCTAACCCTAACCCTAACCCTAACCCTAACTCTAACCCTAACTCTAACTCTAACTCTAACTCTAACCCTAACCCTAGCTAACTCTAACCCTAACCCTAGCTAACTCTAACCCTAACTCTAACCCTAACCCTAACTCTAACCCTAACTCTAACTCTAACTCTAACTCTAACCCTAACCCTAGCTAACCCAATCGTAACTCTAACCCTTAATCCACCCTAACCCTAACCTAACTCTTAGCACCAAACTAACCTCTAACTCTAACCTACTTAACCCAATCTAACAAACTCTAGCTAACTCTAACCCTAACCCTAGCTAAACCTCTCTAACCCTAACTCTAACCTACTAACTTAACCTAATCACCCTAACTACTACTCTACAACACTACCTAACCTAACTCAACTTAACTACTAACCCTAACCTACTCTAACTCCTAACTCTATCTAACTCTAACTCTAACTAAGCTCCTAACCCTAACCCTAGCTAATAATCTCCTCTAACCGCTACCCTCTACTAACTCTACCCTAACCTACCTCTAACCCTAACTCTAACCTAACTCTAAACCTAACTTAACTCTAATCCCTAACCTAGCACTTAACCCTAACATGCACTTAATACTCTCACTACATCACCTAATACCCTAATCACTCATACCTAGTACCTAACTCCTACACTAACCTAGCACACCTAACTCCTACTACCACCTAACCCTATACTCTAACTCTAACCTAACCCTAACTCCTAACTCTAACTCTAACTCTAACTGCTGAACCTAACCCTAGCTAAACTCTAACCCTAACCTAACCTAACTCTAACCAAACTTAACTCCTAACTCTATACCCTAACCCTAACCTAACCTACACTCAACTCTAATTAACTCTAAACTTAACTAACCTACACTCTAACCTAACAACCCTAACTAGCTAACCTTAACACCTAAACCCATAACTGCTAACTCTTAAACTCTAACTAACCTAATCTAACCTAATCGAACCCTAACTCTAACCCTAACCCTAACCCTAACTCTAAAACTCTAACCCTACACTAACCCTAACCCTACCCTAACTCTAACTCTAACTCTAACTCTAACCCTAACCCTAACCCTAACTCTCTACCCTAACTTAACCCTAACCTACTCTAACCCCTAACTCTAACTCTAATCCTAACTCTAACCCTAACCCTAGCTAACTATAACCCTAACCCTAGCTAACCCCTAACCGTAACTCTAACCTTAATCCTAACCCTAACCCTAACCCTAACTCTAACCCTAACTCTAAACTCTAACTCTAACCCTAACCCTAGCTAACTCTAACCCTAACCTAGCTAACCCTAACCCTACTCTAACCCTAATCCGTAACGCTAACCCTAACCCTAACTCTAACCTAACCTAACCTCAACTCTAACCCTAACTCTAACTCTAACTCTAACTCTAACTCTAACTCTAACTCTACTCTAACCCTAACCCTAGCTAATCTAACCCTAACCCTGGCTAACTCTAACCCTAACTCTAACTCTCACCCCTAACCCTAACTCTAACCATATAACTCTAACTCTAACTTCTAACCTAACCCAGCTAACCTAACCTAGACTCTAACCCTAACCTAACACCTAGAACCCTAACCTAAACCCTAACCCTAACCCTAACCCTAACCCTACCCTAACTCTAACTCTAACCCTAACCCTAACCCTAACTCTAACTCTAACTCTAACTCTAACTCTCCCTAACCCTAGCTAACTCTAACCAACCCTAACCCTATACTCTAACTAAACTCATTACAACTCTAACCCTAACCCTAACCCTAACCTAACCCTAGACCTAATCCTAACTACCTCTAACTTCTAACTCACTACCCTAACTCTAACACCTAACTCTACATCCTAACTCTACCCTAATCTCAACCTAACCCTACTACCTAACCATACACCATAACACACTAAACTCATACCACTACACCGTCGAGAACAGACCAACAAGAAACACAAGAACTCAACATACCGTCTCTCTAAACTCTGAAGTCAAACTAAAGTGCGTCTCAACATTGAAACAAGGACTGAATAATAAACCAAACCACATGTCTATCAATCCATGCACCTAACACCAAGACAAACAAACTGGCCCCTAAAACAACTAATAGCTGCGCAGACACTGAACCATCTCAGTAATCATGACGAACCAGGTCCTTGCGCTCAGGAGAACTGGAACATAGAGGAACGTTGGTCATGATTTTGGTTAATGAGCTTTGTCTTTACACAGATCTCTAAATGGTAATGCAAAGTGAAGTCCTTTGATTATGAATGTGACTTATGGTTCAACTTAGACTATACAACGTAGAAAACACTCGAAAGGCCCGAGTTCCTACCCCCTGGAACCACCCGAACGAGAACCGCCCCCCTCAATCTGATAACACCTTGAAGGCCTTTAATCCGAACACCTGAATGGCTCATCATACTGAACACACTGAAAGACGTCAGATGAAGTATGTCACAACACCAAGTCCTAGGTCTTCGTTCGGAAAACATCTCCGTGACACTATCTCATGACCTGTTCCACCTCCAAGAAAGCCATCTTCAGTCTGACAAAAACCTTCAGGTAGCTGTTCATCTGTGCAGACATGAACACCTGCAGAGAGCTCGCGCTTCTGTGAATCTGAAACAGGCTTTCAATACACACACACACCATACACGCCAAAAACATACAATCAATTACAACACATACACACACACAATAACACACACACACAAACACTCATACACAACACATACACACACACACACATACACACACACAACACACACCGCACACACATCTACCCGCACACATACGCCAAAACATACATGCACCACACACATACACACACACAAACATAACACACATCACAAACACATACACAACACAGAGCAAATCAACATACACACACGCACTAACACAATAGCGCAACACACGACGCACAACATACGCACACACACAGCACGCACACAAGCACAGTACGCACACACGACCAACACAACCACGACACAACACATACAGCATACACACGCACACATACAGACCACATCAACATAAGACCACACACACGCACACAGACAGACGCACACACATGACGCACACACACAGACGCACACATACGCACACACACGCACACACACATACGCACCACAACGCACACAGACGCACACACAATCACACCACATACGCACACACATACAGACGCACACACACCGCACACACACACGCACACACGTAGACGCACACATACAACACACACGCCACACCACACCACGCACACAATATGCACACACACAGCACGACGACAACACACGACGCACCGCAAAGAGAGCAAGAAAGACCCACACAATATCGGCAGCTTATCACCAGCACACACAAAACTTATCACCTGCAGCTTAGTCAACACGTCACCATTAGTTTAGACCGCATCAAACCACTCTTAAGTGAACGAGACGCAACGCACACCTAAGGCGGCACATAAACACTACAGCATCAAAGAGCTTGAGATGTCTACCGACGCACACACACACCAGCTTATTATACCTATCGCCCAACAGCAAGTACAGCACCAGCACCACTCTGTACAAACTAAGAACGGAATCTCTCAATCTACACACTAATTTAATAGCACTGATCAGCAACGGCCAACCAAACGCCCTACTTTCATCACATTCCAACTAGAAACACCACACACAACAGCACACACACGCACACACACACACACACGCACACACACACACACGCACACAGACGCACACACACACAGACGCACACAGACGCACACACGCAGTATCAGTGTCTCGGACAGATCCGTCTGGATCCGTCTGGACTGAGAGCATTGAAGCGTTTAAACAAAGAACAACAGTGAATGAAGAAGGAACACAACACAGACCTGAGCCAGGTCCCGGTCTGGACCTATCACACTGATACTAGGTCCACTTTTCCTTTCAGACTCAGAAGATGTTCCGTGCGTGTGCTTGTTACTGCGGTTGTAGAGGTAAAATGACACACATCAGGAGTCACTCGCTCAGGACAGAGCCGGAATAGGAAAATGGAAACATTATGTTTTCAGAACATTGTCCAAATAAGACTGAGGAAACGTTTCTATGTTGAAATCTGCAGTAAAAGTTCTGGTCCTGGTCTTTGTGTATGGTCTGACTCTGGACAGTTCACTGAGCTCAGACTCATCAGGAAACAGCAAAATAGATTTCAGACTCAGAAAAACATGTGTGCGTTCAGTAGAAACGTGTGTGCAGTGAAGGAAAGTAAATAAATACACAGTGAAAATACATCTTCACACTCCAACTTTAGAGTAAGTGTTTCTGGTGCAGTTCCTCTTTCATTTGTCGTGTTCAGATGCAGTTACTTTGCTTAAATCAGAGGAAAATACTGTGATAATCAGTGATAATCAGTGATAAATAATTGGATAACAAATAGTGAAACAAACAAAAATCAACATAACACCAACTGATAAGTGACACGTCACCAACGCCAGAGACTGTTCTGAAGATGGCTCGTAGTTAAGTCGCCCAAACAAGGTCAAAACAGCTCCTAATTGTGTGTGTAAAATGTTTTTAAACCATAATATAATGTGAAAGTATTGTACAGGAAGTATTCAGAATACATTTCTCTGATTGGACCATAGAACGGAATATGTTACCAAATACATTTTAATGCAGGTATTCAGCATTCTGGAACTAAATACATTACGTTTTCTCCCATCACTGTAAACGACATTTTCAGAAACTCCATTTGGACTCAAAGTTAAATCAGGGGAACAAAAAACTCTGCATCTGAAGGACCAATGAGGCGTAGATGCAGCTCAAATCTCACACTTCTCTCTCTCTCAGGCCCAGCCCCCTGCAGGTGAGGCTCAGGTGTCAATCAAACAAACCTCACACACAGCTCCTGCTTCAGCTTCAGGCACAAACATCAGATAGAGATGAAATGTGTGTCATTCACTTTGTTCTGTGTCTAAGAAATGTCTGAGAAAAACTATCTCTGGATATGTCATAAAGTTGCAGCAACTGAATGATTTACTTTGAGGTTAACCCTAACCCTAACCCTGTGTTACTCTTATCCAACCACATCATTGTGACGTGCTGTGTGTGGGACGGTGTCAGCTGTAGGTGTCAGGTGTGTGTCTCACCTGTGGAGCATGTTGTTTGAGGCAGTTCAGGTCAAAGGTGACAGCAGGGACTTCTCAAACTCTTCCGACACTTCAGATTTGAGCTGCACTGCACAGTCTGAGCTTTTATACAAGCCCACGGGAGACACGCCCACTTCTGCCCTTACCCCACCCCCATCACACTTAGTCCCGCCTACAGACGGGGCCTGCGTCATTCCTCAGTCACAGAATCACAGACACATGAGACAAAAGACTTTACTGACATAAACATTCATCTGAGGAACTGACAGGAACACAGAAAATGTAACATGTAAACTATAACATAACATGTTAACTATAACACATAACATGTTAACTATAGCATAAAACTATAGCATATGACATGGAAACTATAACATGTAACATGTAAAAAGACACATTTAAACTATAAACTAACATATAACATATAAATAACATTATAATATAGCATACATGTAAACTATACACATAACATGTAAAAGTAATATACAATATAACATGTAATATCAATAAACATAACATGTTAACTATAGCATAAAACTAGAGCATATTTACATGGAAACTATAACATGTAAACTAGAGCATTTAAACTATAAACTAACATATAACATATAAACTGTAACATGTAACATGTCAACTAGAGCACTAACACGTAAACTATAACAATAGCATGTAAACTATACATAACAATGTTAACTATAACACATAACATGTTACATATAGCATAAAACTATAGCATATGATGCATGTAAACTATAACATGTAAATGTAATATAATGTAATGTAAACTAGAAATAAATGTAAACTAAAATGACTGTAACTAGAACATAACATGGTAAACTAGAACATGACAAGTAAATAGAACACATAACATGTGAATCTATAAATATAACAACTATAGCATATGAATGTAAACTATAACATGTAAAATATCAACTATAACATAACATGTAAAGCTAGAACATTTAATTATAAAATAACATATAACATGTAAACTATAACATGTAAACTATAGCCATAACACGTAAACTATAACACATAGTGTAACTATAACATAACATAGAATAATGTTAATAAATAACATGTTAACTATAAGCATAAAACTATAGCATATGACATGGAAACTATAACATGTAAGATGTAAACTAGAACATTTAAACTATAAACTAACATATAACTGGTAACTATAACATGTAACATGTCAACTAGAGCATAACATGTAAACTAGAAACATAACATAGTAAACTATAAATTTAACTATAAACTAATATATAAATGTAACTATACATGTAAATGTAACTATAGCACATAACATACTATAACACATAACTGCAAACTGTAAATATACTTAACTATAACACATAACTTGTTACTATAAATTAATATGTAAACTATAACATGACATGTAAACTTGAACATTTAAACTATAAACTAGCATATGACATGTAAAACTATGACATGTAACATGTAAACTATAACATGTAAATGTAAACTAGAACATGACAAGTAAACTAGAACACATAACATGTGAACTATAAATACAACTATAGCATATGAATGTAAACTATAACATGTAAATATTAACTATAACATAACATGTAAACTAGAACATTTAACTATATATACTAAAACATGTAAACTAGAAATGTAACTATAGCACATAACACGTAAACTATATACAATAACATGTAAGTATACATAACATGTTAATTATAACACATAACATGTTAACTATAATAAAACTATAGCATATGTATGGAAACTATAAATGTAAGATGTAAATAGAAATTTAACTATAAACTACAATATAACATGTAAACTATAACATAGTAATCTAACTAGAGCATAAATGTAAACTAGAACATAACATGTAACTAGAACATTTAAACTATAAAACTTACATTGTAAACTATAACATGTACATGTAAACTAGAGCAATAAATGTAAACTAGAACATTTAAACTATAAACTACATATAAACTGGTAACATATGATCATGTAAACTATAAATGTAGACTTAATTATAACAACATAATGTAAACTATACATAACTATTAGCATATGAATTCAACTATAATGCAACATGTAAACTATATATAACATGTAAACTATAGCATGTAGCATGTAAACTATATATTAAACACTGTATAAACTATAACATATAACGTGCCAAATATAAATACTAAACTGTAACTAACATTAAACCTTAAACTATAACATATCATGTATAACCATAAATTATAGCTGTAAACTAACATATAAATGGAACTATAACTATAACATTAAACTATAATATAACAATGTAAACTATAACATAAAAGTAAACTATAATAATGGCATGTAACTTTAACATATGAATGAAATCTATAACTATAAGATGTAACTATAAAATTCAAACTGTAAATAACATAAACATGGAAACTATTAATATAACATGTAAACTATAACATCTATATGTAACTTCAACATTTAAACTATAAATAAATCTAACATAGTAAACTATACATGTAACATGTCACTAGAGCATAAATGTAAATAGAACATAACATGTAAACTAAGAACATTTAACTATAAACTTACATGTAACTATAAATGTAACATGTAAACTAGAGCAGTAACATGTAACTAGAACATTTAACTATAAACTAACATATAAACTGTAACATATGATCTGTAAACTATAACATGTAGCACTTAAATTATAAACATAAATGTAACTATAACATAAACTATAGCATATGAATTCAAACTATACATGCACATGTAAACTATAACATATAAATGTAAAACTATAGCATGTAGCATGTAACTATAATATATACACTGTAAACTATAACATATAACGTGCCAAATATAACATCTAACTGTAAACTAACATATAACACTTAAACTGTAAATATGCATGTAACAACATAACATTTATATGTACAACTAACATATAACTTGGAAACTATAACATAACATGTAAATATAAATTATGACATGTAAACTAGATAACATAACATGTCAACTATATAAATGGCATGTAAATTTTAACATATGAATGAAATCTATAACATATAAATGTAAACTATAAAATATAACTGTAAACTAACATATAACATGGAAACTATTACATATAACATGTAAACTATAACATCTAATATGTAAACTTCAACATTTAAAATGTAAACTAATATATAAGATGTAAACTATAATAAATGGCATGTAAACTTTAAACATATGCCATGAAAACTATAATATAACATATAAACTATAATAAATGACATGGAACTATAACATGTAAACTAACATACAACATGTAAACTATAACTTTGTAAATTTAAACTATAATTTATAACTTTTAAACTAAACTAATTATAAAATGTAAAATATAACGTGACATGTAAACAATATGATGTACATGGTTGTGAGCTAGGCTCTGATCTTGAGGGTTGTGCATTAAACTCTGAGGTTGTGGATTAGACTTGAGGTTGTGCATTAAACTGAGGTGATGGATTAGATCTGGGTTAGTGCATTAAAACTCTGAGGTTGTGGATTAGATCTGAGGTTGTGTATAACTCTGAGGTTGTGGATTAGACTCTGAGGTTGTGCATTAAACTCTGAGGTTGTGGATTAGACTCTGAGGTTGTGCATTAAATCTGAGGTTGTGGATTAGACTCTGAGGTTGTGGATTAGACTCTGAGGTTGTGGATTAGACTCTGAGGTTGTGCATTAAAGCTCTGAGGTTGTGGGATTAGACTCTGAGGTTCTGGATTAGCTCTGAGGTTGTGGATTAGACTCTGAGGTTGTGGCTTAGACTCTGAGGTTGTGCATTAAATTCTGAATTGTGGATTGACTGAGGTTGTGGATTAGACTCTGAGGTTGTGCATTAAACTCTGAGGTTGTGGATTAGACTCTGAGGTTGTGGATTAGACTCTGAGGTTGTGGATTAGACCTGAGGTTGTGCTATCTGAGTGCATTAACTGAGGTTGTGGATTAGGACTCTGAGGTTGTGGGATTAGACCCTGAGGTTGTGGATTAGACTCTGAGGTTGTGGATTAGACTCTGAGGTTGTGCATTAACTCTGAGGTTTTGGATTAGACTCTGAAGGTTGTGGATTAGACTCTGAGGTTGTGGATTAGACTCTGAGGTGTTGAGTGCATTAAATTCTGAGTTGTGGATTAGACTCTGAGGTTGTGGATTAGACTCTGAGGTTGTGGATTAGACATTGAGAGTTGTGGATTAAACTCTGAGGTTGTGCATTATTCTGAATTTGTGGATTAGACTCTGAGGTGTGGATTAACACTCTGAGGTTGTGATTAACTCTGAGGTTGTGGGGATTAACTCTGAGGTAGTTGGGATAGACTCTGAGGTTTTGTGGATTAACAGAACTCTGAGGTTGTGGATTATTCTGAGGTTGTGAATTAAATGAGCTCTGAGGTTGTGGATTAGACTCTGAGGTGTGTGGATTACTCTGAGGTTGTGATTAGACTCTGAGGTTGTGGATTAGACTCTGAGGTTGTGGATTAGACTCTGAGGTTTGTGGATTAGACTCCTGAGGTTGTGGATTAGACTCTGAGGTTGTGGATTACTCTGAGGTTGTGCATTAATTGCTGAAGTGTGGATTAGACTCGAGTGTTTGTGGTTAGACTCTGAGGTTGTGGATATAGACTCTTGAGGTTGGATGGGGATTAGACTCTGAGGTTTGTGGGATTAGACTCTGAGGTTGTGGATTAGACTTGAGGTTGTGGTTAGATCTGAGGATTGTGAATTAAACTGTAGAGGTTGTGGATTAGACTCTGAGGTTGTGCTTAATTTGAGATTAGACTCTGAGGATGTGGATTAAACTCTGAGGTTGTGGATTAGATCTGAGGTTGTTGGATTGACTCTGAGGTTGTGGATTGAGACTCTGAGGTTGTGGATTAGACTCTGAGGTTGCGTCTGAGGTTGAATTGACGTGTGTTAAACCTGGGTTGGATTAGATCTGAGTGTTTGATGACTCATGAGAGTTGTGATTAGACTTGAGGTTGGGATTAGACTCTGAGGTTGTGGATTAAACTTGAGCGTATGTGGATTAGACTCTGGGTTGTGATTTAAATTCATGAGTTGTGGATTAGTCTCTGAGGATGTGGATTAGTACTAATCTCTGAGGTTGTGGCGATGTGGGTAGACATGATCTTTGAGGTTTGGGGGTGCATAAACTCTGAAGTTGTGGATTAGACGCCCTGAGGTTGCTGGATTAGACTTGAGGTTGTGGATTAGATCTGAGGTTGTGGATTAGACTTACTGAGGTTGTAGGATTAGACTCTGAGGAATGTGGATTAACTCTGAGGTTGTGGATTAGAATCTGAGGTTGTGGATTAGAACTCTGAGGTTGTGGATTAGTCATAACATAGAGGTTGTGGATTAGACTCTGAGTTGTTGCGATTTGACTCTGAGGTTTGGTGGTTAGACTCTGAGGTTGTGCATTAGATTTCTGCAGTTTTGTGGATTGACTCTGCGGTTGTGGATTGACTCTGAGGGTTGTGGATTTGGACTCTGAGGTTGTGGATTAGACTCTGAGGTTGTGGATTAGACTCTGAGGTTGTGGATTAGACTCTGAGGTTGTGGATTAAACTCTGAGGTTGTGGATTAGTCTCTGAGGATGTGGATTAGACTAATCTCTGAGGTTGTGGGTTCGACACTGGGGTTGTGGGTTAGACACTGATCTCTGAGTTTGTGGGTTTGATTCCTGCTCTCTCTTTGGCTTAGTCCTGGTTCTGGGTTCGTTTGAGGACAGGTTTAGACAGGATCGTAGATCTCAAAAACACTAAAGCGGTCCATAAACCGGTCCGGTTCAGGGAAGATTTACAGTCGGACGGGGCTGGACCTGTTTCAGAGTCCGAGGACGGAATAGAAACGACCCTGAATGAGGCCATTCTAAATGAAGATGTCCTGCTGTGTTTGTGCCACACTCAAAACGTGTCCAGTCCATGAGCAGCGAGTTCAGGCTTTTATCAACATCTGTGATGACATCATCCAGGCGATGAGGGACAGCGATGACAGCGATCCATTTGCTTATTTCATGTGAACATTGTCTCATTTGTTTCTCTATTATTGACCAATGACTGTTTGTTTGATTGTTTGATTTATTGTTTAGTTCTCAAATTTTCTGTTGGCAAAATCAACGACTCTGAGACGCCACCGAGGCAACTGCTTGAATTGAATTGAATTATTGTGGATTTTGTCAGGAAACTATCCCATCGAAGGGTCACAGTAGATGGGTAGAGCATTGAGAGCACTACAAGTATCTGGGAGCCCACCTCGACCGCACACATGACTGGTCAGCACATGCAAGTGCTCTGTTCAAGAAGGCTCTTCTTCCTGAGAAGAAGAAGAGGAGAGATCCAGGATCCGAGGATCTCTCCTTCACTGTGGAACTTCTCCAGGGTTCTACTTTTTCCTGAAGAGGTTTGGTAGGTTTCCTGGCCGAGAAGGAGGGTCTATGGACAAGGGGGCTTGGGACATCTGTCTAAGGACACGGGATGTGGGACATTACCAAGTCCCTATGAACACTGTTTATTCTGATTTTATTCTGTTTTTTCCACTGTCGCCCCGGCAACTACTGTTGTGATTTTGGGTGTTACAAAATAAATTGAATTGAATTGAATTGAAGAAGAATCAGGTCAATCCCGTGTGAGCAGTGAGGTGGTCTACATTCTAGCCCTGTTTTCTTTGGGGTTGTCGTCACCATGTCAAGGTGACAAATGACATCCCCCTGAACACTGACGCTGTCGATCATGAGACCCTCTTACAGCAGGCCATATCCAAACTACTGCCCGGGGGCCAAATGCGGCCCTCAGACCAAAGTACATCTCGGACATGTTAGTGCCATATTTACTACTTTAGTACTTTTGGCGACAGGAAAAAAGGCCGTCACAAAGAAATGGACGACACAAACATCACCAACGATCAAGGACTGGACTGACATCGGGACAGACATTAAACAAATGGAAAAAATGACATTCAGACTTCATTTGGAAATGGGAAAATTTGACCGATTTTGGACCCAGTGGGACTCGTTTAAATTAATCTGTTTTATGATTTTGTTTATGTTGGTTGATGTCTATTTGTAATTTCATTTGTAATTCTTCATTTCACGCTCTTGTTCTATGTCTGTTGAAAGGCTTAATGTTTTGATAATTAAAACATAAAATAAAAGACTAATGGTCTTATTACATTGTTTTGTTCATTTGTTTGCACTTTAGTCGATGTGAGAGCAGGACATTTTGAGAAAATGTGACATTAATTCCTGTCGCGGGCCGAGAGCACTCAAACCCTGACCCTAAGTTTAACGCTCTTGGCCCGGCGCGCTCAATAAGGCTCCACTGGACCTGATGCCCCTCCTCTCTCGCCTCCTCTGAGCTGGTCCTAACATTTTGGGGTTCGTCTGTTCCTCTGGGAAATGTTTTTCTGATTTGAAAAATGCACATGAAACACGCACAAGTCGGGAAAAAAACCTTAGAACTCGGGTCAAAAGCTGCTGTTTGATTTCCGTACCTGACGTCGCTGTGGAGACGGTCAACATCTGGTGATTTGTCCATTGAACTGAAAGGTTTGTGCTCTTTGATTAAACTACATTTAAGGGTTTACAGTGAGAGAAATAGATTTATGCAAGAAAGAGCCAAAGTTATTGTTTAGTTACCGATAACGTTAGCTCGCTAAAATAAAATGTGTGCTTTCCAAAAACAAACGCTTTTGATAATGTCAGCAACAGCTCCGACTGTAAGTTCCATTGAACGCTTTTAAGGACTCTGTGCCGTAAGTAATGGCGCTATCCAAACCCTTTCCCACATAAAAGCACATGAACACAAACCAGTCCAAAGCCGAGTGCTGAGCACCACGAGCGGCAGATGAAGAAGGCATGTTTATTCAGTTTACAGTCTTCATCATGTCCTAAACCGTTACAGATTTTATGAACACAACTGCATTGAACTAATAACTTTATTAAACTCAGAACTTTATAAACCAATAACTTTATTAAACTCATAACGTCATCATAACTTTATTGATCTTGATCTCAGACAGAAACGGTTTTGCGTGACGTCCGGCTCCGCCTCTTTGACGATCGTCGACTTGAGGATTTTGATTGGACGACAGGAGCTGGTTGGGCGGGGCTGGGCTTCGTGGTGGCAGCACTTGCCTTTGGGGGTGCGGAGGTCAGCTTCACAGGGGCGGAGCTCGGCTTCACAGGGGCGGGACTCGGCTTCACAGGGGCGGAGCTTGGTTTGGTGCGGGTGGGGCCTCTCCTGGAACGTCCGGGCCGTGGGGCAGGGCCTGGAGCAGCGGGGGCGGGGCCTGGAGCTGCCGGAGCGGGGCCTGGAGCTGCAGGGGCGGGGCCTGGAGCTGCAGGGGCGGGGCCTGGAGCTGCAGGGGCGGGGGCAACAAGGGCAGGTGAAATGTGTCCGGAGCTCTTCATTCGGGTCAAGCGAGGAGCGGGTCTCTTCAGACGGACTTCACCAGAGTCTCTGTCGTCTTCTGAGTGAGAAACACTGACTTAAGGTTGGAACATGTGAACATGATTATATTTCAGAAGTTAAGACGTGCTGCGCGGTCGTCGAGGGGATAAAGGCGGTCACATGTGCGGCTGGCTGCAGTGTTGGGACTGCTCACAGTTTACCTCATGTCCTCCCTTCTCTCTCATCCCTCTTTCCCTGAACTGTCCTGTCTAAGGCCAAAGGTTAATAATGTTACTTCCTGGTTGGACGTGAGAGGCAGATGTGACATGGAGTACAACTGTTACCTAGCAACTGTAAACAAGGGCCAAAATCCATATACATTACACAATAGCTATGTTTAGATAAATAATAAGGTGAGTTGGATTTAAACTGTACGAATAATGTGTCAGTGTTTACAAAGAGAGGAATTCTGTTTCAGACCCAAACCTATAGAACCTGTATTTGCACTTGTACGAATACAGTTAAAAAATACAATTTGAAATGTAATATGAAATAAAAATGATATAATATGAAATTAGGTATGTAGAAAATATATAGTAATAATAATAGTAATACTTGTCATCAGGCTCTATTCTAAATGTCTTGTGTTGTCTTTATTTGTATTAAACTGTGTACAGTTTATTGTTCTAACACACAATGTGCATAATCATTTGAGAAACATTTTAATCATTTTGTATCCATGTGATGCTGCTTTTGAAAAAGAGATTGTTGATATCTAGGATTGTTTAACCTGGTCCAATAATGGTAAATTAAAATAAATACAATAAAAACATTGTGCGCTTCCTAATGTCGGTGTAATACCTCTTTCGTCCAGAAGGTTTCCATTGTAGAAAAAGATTCAGTCGTTTCATCTGGGCTCTGTTTTAGAAAAACAAAATGTTTGGACTCTCGTCCAAGAGTCATTCTCAATCTGTGAATCGAGTCTGAGAACTCAGGTTTTATGTCCTCCCCTGTGTAAGCCCCACCCACAGGGCGGGACCTCCTGATCATCAAGGAGAATGACTCTTGGATGAGAGTCGAAACGTTTGGTTTTACTAAAGTCCAGATGAAACAACTGAAGCTTTTCTACAATGCTCTTCATAATCGTAATCATAAACCGTATATGATGATAACAGTGACATGTGTGTGCTGTGCCCAGGCCCGGTCAGCAGGGGGCAGAAGGGGCCCCTCCTTCACACACGTTTGCCCTTCATTTGAAGCGGTTTACACAGTTTCATCTTTGCAAACAGGGCCTCTATTCTACTCACTCACCGTCATCTTCCTCTTTGCTGCTGCTGGACAAGGCAGGTGCTGGCTTCTGATTGGCTGGGGCTGAGGGAGGAGGCAGGGCTAACACAGTGAGGAAAAATACAGTTCATTATTAGTTGTTTGGTAAAATGTTAAGTGGTGTAATGTGAGTTCCAGACCGTCAGATGCTTCTGAGCTGCTCACTGAAACATAAAAGAAAACATTAAACACTTTTACCTCACAGAATCATTCTGAGGTTATAAAGACTTTCACCTGAAGGGGGCGCTGCATTGGCCGGAGGTCTATCTGAAACAACCAAAAACAAATTCTTCACATTTTTTAATGAATTTGGAAATAAACTCATTTATAAAATTAACGATTTAGTCTCTGTGTGATGCAATTTCTCAGACAATCCACTAGAGGGAGGTGCAGGATCATGTGGGTCAAATGTAAACTAAAGACATCCTTCTGTTGTCATGGCAGTTGCCCTCTTCTAATAGACAATGATGACATGTAAAAACAGGATGTGATTCACTTTTACAATCTGGTGAAAAACCTTTAGACCTTTTGTAATCCAGACTTTAAAAACCTTTAGACCTTTTGTAATCCAGATTTTAAATCTCAAATCTGTGATGTTTGGTGAAAAACCTTGGTCAGAAGCCAGTTTAAAGTTTTGACAGGAGGCCAGGCCAGGCCAGGCCGCCGCCTCCTTTTGATGGTTGTAGAGTTTTGAACCGGATTTACCTTCACATGGACATTTTGAGATTGTTCTTTTCCACTCGTTCCCTTTGGAGATGGAACCTGGGAGAGTCTGGAAAAGGTCAGACTTAGGTCTGGGACCAGAGTCTTTTTATATCAGTAAAAAGAGGGATATAACTTTATGTAGGACCACACCCACATATTTTAGTGAACATGTTTGCCACCTAAATGGGGGGTATTTCTAAAGGTCATCGGGCGGTCCCCCAAAAAGATCTAATTAAATTTTTTTGCATATTTAGTTTGTACCCAATATTCATAAAAAAGGGCATTGGGGATGGAAATGTCTGGTTTGGGCAGGGTTAGGGTTAGGGTTAGGGTTAGGGGTTGTTGGTTAGGCTATAGGGTTAGGGGGTTAGGGTTAAGGCTAGGGTTAGGGTTAGGGGTTAGGGTTAGGTTAAGGTTAGGGTTAGGGTTAAGGAGTAGGGTTAGGTTTAGGGTTGAGGGCTAGGGTTAGGGTTAGGGTTAGGGTTAGGGTTAAGGTTAGGGTTAAGGGTTAGGGTTAGGGTTAAGGTTAAGGGTTAGGTGTAGGGTTAGAGTTAGGGTTAAGGTTTAAGGTTAGGGGTTAGGGTTAGGGTTAGGGTTAAGGCTAGGGTTAGGGGTTAGGGTTAGGGTTAAGGCTAGGGTTAGGGTAAGGCTAGGTTAGGTTAGGGTTGAGGCTAGGGTTAGGGTTAGGGTTAGGGTTAGCATCGGCTAACATCGGCTGCATTACAAGCAATTGTATGTTCCATCCCATTGAATTGTTTTTTATTGTCTAATTAATAAATTGGGCCAATGGTTCCAGACACAAAGCCAACAGGAGGTGGGACCAGGCACAGCCCTGCCTCCCCCTCGCTCCAGAGTCGGTGGTCTGATGTTGGACCATCGTAAAGAGCACCAATATTTTTTACTCTCAATTTATGCCCCCATTTCACCATAAAAGGACAATGCAAAGACAGTTATGAATTAGATTTGCCTAAATAGATTTGATAACGCAGAGAGCAAGAGGGAGACCACCTTTGGACACACCATGTCCTTCTTTGTGCACGCACACACACAGAAGAGGGCGCGCTCATTCTCACACGTCTCTTTGTGCACGTAAACACTATGACTTTGTTTTATGAGCGTGCGTCAGTGGATTACTAGTCCAGAGATGCACTACGGTGCACATGGATGAGTCCTACCCGCGTGTTACACACCGACCCGCGTGTTACACCCGACCCGCGTGTTACACCCGACCTGCGTGTAACTGAATCCTTCAGCTTTCTTCCCAAAGAAATAGAGTTTAAAGACAAAACTCTCTCTTCACTTCTGGTCTGTCTCTAGACCTTGTATCTTCACTTCTGGTCAGTCTAGACCTTGTATTTCACTTCTGGTCTGTGTCTAGACCTTGTATCTTCACTTCTGGTCTGTCTAGACCTTGTATCTTCACTTCTGGTCTGTGTCTAGACCTTGTATCTTCACTTCTGGTCAGTCTCTAGACCTTGTATCTTCACTTTTGGTCTGTGTCTAGACCTTGTATCTTCACTTCTGGTCTGTCTCTAGACCTTGTATCTTCACTTCTGGTCAGTCTAGACCTTGTATCTTCACTTCTGGTCTGTCTCTAGACCTTGTATCTTCACTTCTGGTCTGTCTAGACCTTGTATCTTCACTTCTGGTCTGTGTCTAGACCTTGTATCTTCACTTCTGGTCAGTCTCTAGACCTGTATCTTCACTTTGGTCTGTGTCTAGACCTTGTATCTTCACTTCTGGTCTGTCTCTAGACCTTGTATCTTCACTTCTGGTCTGTCTCTAGACCTTGTATCTTCACTTCTGGTCTGTCTCTAGACCTTGTATCTTCACTTCTGGTCTGTCTAGACCTGTATCTTCACTTCTGGTCTGTCTAGACCTTGTATCATCACTTCTGGTCTGTGTCTAGACCTTGTATCTTCACTTTCTGGTCTGTCTAGACCTTGTATTCATCACTTCTGGTCTGTGTCTAGACCTTGTAGTGAAGGTTCCTCGGTTTGCGCGTCTCGAACCTTTATAAATGGGTCTCACAGCGGCCCTTTTGGGTTACAAAAGGGTTTAGGTTAGTGTGTGTGGTCCGTGTGCCCTCTTTACGCACTGGTCTGGTCTGGACTGGTCTGGTCTGGTCTGGTGGACTCGACTGTCTGGACACCTGCATGGCCTGCATGTGCGAGTGACTGGTCTGGACTGGTTTGGTCTGTGTCTGGTCTGGGTCTGGTCTGGACTCGACTGGTCTGGTGTCTGAACTCGTCTGGTCTGGTCTGGACTTGTCTGGTCTGGTCTGGTCTGACTCGACTGGTCTGGTCTGAACTCGTCTGGTCTGGTCTGGACTGGTTTGGTCTGGTCTGGACTGGACACCTGCATGGCCCTGCATATGTGAGAGTGGGAGTTTCTCACCTGGCTGATCCAGAGATGCTGGATTCATACTTTCTGCAACAGGGAAAAAGACATGTGATATCTGTGGACATCACTCTGACATCATGACTAAGCCCCACCCACAAGTGTTACCTGTCGGAGCCTCGTCAGACGTCGAGTCTTTATCTGAGAGAAAAACAACAAAGACAGGACTAAACACAATGTAAAGTGGTGGTTGTGTCTGTCAGTTGGGATGATTAGTGTCTGACATTTATTGTGTGTTTGGATCTTAGGTTAGGGTTAGTAACAGTGTGGTTAATGTAGGGTAGAATCATGGATGTATAGTAACAGTGTGGTTAATGTAGGTTAGTACAGTGTGGTTAAATGTAGGGTTAGTAACAGTAGTGGTTAATGTAGGGGTAACAGTGTGGTTAAATGTAGGGTTAGTACAGTGTGGTTAATGTAGGGTTATACGTGTGGTTAATGTAGGGTTAGTAACAGTGTGGTTAAATGTAGGGTTAGTAACAGTGTGGTTAAATGTAGGGTTAGTAACAGTGTGGTTAAATGTGGTTAGTAACAGTTGTTAAATGTAGGGTTAGTAACAGTGTGGTTAAATGTAGGGTTGTAACAGTGTGGTGTTAAATGTAGGGTTAGTAACAGTGTGGTTAAATGTAGGGTTAGTAACAGTGTGGTTAAATGTAGGTTGTAACAGTGTGGTTAAATGTAGGGTTAGTAACAGTGTGGTTTAAATGTTAGGGGTTAGTAACAGTGTGGTTAAATGTAGGGTTAGTAACAGTTAGTGTGGTTAAATGTAGGGTTAGTAACAGTGTGGTTAAATGTAGGGTTAGTAACAGTGTGTGGTTAAATGTAGGGTTAGTAACAGGGGTATGAGGTTAACATTGTGGGTTAAATTGTAGGTTAGTAACAGTGTGGTTAAATGTAGGTTAGTAACAGTTAGTGTGGTTAATGTAGGTTTAGTAACAGTTAGTGTGGTTAAATGTAGGGTTAGTAACAGTGTGGTTAAATGTAGGTTAGTAACAGTTAGTTGGTTAAATGTAGGGTTAGTAACAGTGTGGTTAAATTAGGGTTAGTAACTGGTGTTAAATGTGTAGGTTAGTAACAGTTGGTTAAATGTAGGGTTAGTAACAGTGTGGTTAAATGTAGGGTTAGTAACAGTTTGGTTAAATGAGGGTTAGTAACAGTGTTGGTTAAATGTAGGTTAAGTAACAGTGTGGTTAAATGTAGGGTTAGTAACAGTGTGGTTAAATGTAGTTGTAGTAACAGTTTGTGGTTAAATGTAGGGTTAGTAACAGCTGTGGTTAAATGTAGGGTTAGTAACAGTTAGTGTGGTTAAATGTATTAGGGTTAGTAACAGGGTGGTTAAATGTAGCGGTTTAGTAACAGTTAGTGTGGTTAAATGTAGGGTTAGTAACAGTGTGGTTAAATGTAGGGTTAGTAACAGTGTGCGTTAAATTCTTAGGGGTTGTAAGTGTAAATTAGGTTACAGTGTTGGTTAAATGTAGGGTTACAGTACAGTGTGGTTTAAATGTAGGGTTTAGTAACAGTCGTGGTTAAATGTTTAGGTTTAGTAACAGTGTGGTTAAATGTAGGGTTAGTAACAGTTAGTGTGATTAAATTTAGGGTTAGTAACAGTTAGCGTGGTTAAATTTAGTGTTTTCAGGTCAAATTTTCAGGTCCAATAGACCTAAGTTCTCATGGTCCTGTTGACATCACTGTAGATCTGGAACAGGAACAAAAAACACACTTTGGAGATTTAAAGCTCGTCGACTCAATGAGCCACAGTTTGTACAAATGAAGACAAAGGACATTGAGACGTTTGAAGAGGAAAACAACAAGGTGAAGTTTCTCCGCCCATTCTCTGGGATGCCGCTAAAGCAGTTTGGAGGGGCAGCGTCATTGCAGTCACCGCAGCCACAATGAGTAACAGAACAAACTAAAACTGTTGAATGCTAAACATGCTGAAAACAAGGATCATAAAATGCTACAGGAAATTAACAAGAAAAGGAGTGAGATTAACAACCTGGCCTCACAGGAATTATTTTTTTTAAATGCTCCTCACCAAGCAAAGACATGATTAATTATAATGGTCTATGGAAACTAAACCATATCCACAGCGCCGGTGAAAAACAGCCAACGCGGCTAACATGGCTAGCAGGCCTGACGCAGCAGCTAGCAGGCCGGGGGGGGCCTCTTTTCGAGGATTGTGGTCAGGAGTGCCTGGGGAGTTTTTTTGGGGGGTCCTTAATTGGGAATGGACTTCCCTCCCCTTTACAGTCATCTACTTGAGGTTTTGGGTTCGTGCCTGTTTCCAGCATGAACCCTTTTATTTTCTGTTTTATCCTTTCAGCCTTTTGGTGTTCTTATGGTTCTTTGGTATGAACCCAGTGTTTGTTGTTTTCGACCAGAGAGATTAAAAACACTCAAGAGTTATCAACGTTAGATCAATACAATCAACCCAATGGCATCGAAGTATCACCCTTCAATGTGAACGGCATACTGAACCCAATCAAACCAACAAACATTTTAACAAAATGAAAACAGAAAGAATAGACATTATATATTTAAGTGACACATTTGAATGACACTATGTCGCTCGACTGGCCTGGGAACGCCCCGGGACCCCCCGGAGGAGTTGGAGGAAGTGTCTGGAGAGGGGGAAGTCTGGGAGTCTCTGCTTAGACAGCTGCCCCCGCGACCCGGCCCCGGATAAGCGGAAGAAGATGGATGGATGGACATTTGAATGACACTGAACATCAAACACGAACAAAGTTCTGTCGGTGTAATCCCTCATTCGTCCAGGACTGTTCCATTGTTGAAAAAGATTCAGTTGTTTCATCTCTACTCTGTTTTAGAAAAAACTATACGTTTTGACTCTCATCCAAGAGTCATTCTCAATCAGGCCCATCCCAATTAAGTTTCAATGGGCCATTAGCAGGAGGTCTCGCCCTGTGGGCAGGGCTTTCACAGAGTAGGATATAAACAGGAGTTCTCAGACTTGATTCTCTCTGATTGAGAATGACTCTTGGATGAGAGTCGAAACGTATCGTTTTTTCTAAAACAGAGTCCAGATGAAACAACTGAATCTTTTTCTACAACTAACAAAATTCTGTTATAAAAAATCTTCTTATTCATCACACAGAGGCAAACATAGAAGGGGCGTGGCCATATTGATCTCAAACCGAATTGTTTGTGAACAGAGTTTTGAATGTAAGGATAAAGAAGGCAGATATGTACTGGTTAAAGGGAATATCAATGGAAAGGTGTTCACTCTTTTAAATGTGTATGCTCCACCAGGGGGCGATATCACCTTATATACAGATGTCAAGGACCTGATTGTGAACCTGAGGGAATCGTAATCTGTGGCGGCGATAGGATTCTTCGCATTCATTCTACACTGGACGTGTCGAACTCAAGAGGCGCTGGAAGAACAATAAACAAGAAGTTATGTATCTTATTGAAGACTATAGGATTGACATATGGAGGGAAATGAACCCTAGGGCACGCCAGTATACCAATTTTTCAAATCCACATACAATCTATTCTAGAATAGGATTTACTCTCAATAAAGACAGATCTAAAATCACTGATATAGTCACAATAGACCTCAGTGATCATGCTCCTGTCGACATCACTGTGGTTTTGGAGGAAAGACGAAAAACACACTTCAAGTCCAGCCTGCTTAAGACCCTTTGTTTAAGGACAAAATGTCCAACAACATTAAGACTCATCTGGAGGAAAATGATACTGAGGAAACTTCCCCGCCCATCCTCTGGGATGTTTCTAAAGCAGTTCTGAGAGGACAAATTATAGCTATAGCCTCAGAAAAAAAGAAACAAAGGGAGAAAAAGCTACATGATATGCAAGAATGATTAAAATTGTTGGAGGAAAACCGTGCCAAAAAGGGAAGTCCTTAAATGCTACAAGAAATTAAAAAGAGGAGAAATTAATGATCTGACTTCACAGGAAATAGTTAATAGTTAAAAGTTAATAGTTACCGAACAAAGATATTATGAAAGTGGATATCATTTTCTAAATCACTATCTTGGAAACTTATAAAACAACAAGCAGAAAAAGGAGATAAGTGATCAACAAGTCTAAACAAGACCAACAAGACCAAATCCCATCAGCATTTGAATCCTTCTATAACATTTTTTTTAAATAAATTCCAGACGATAAAGGGCCTGATATTAATTCCTTTCTGGACACCCTCAATTTGCCTGTTATGTCAGAAGAACATTATAAATAATTAAGAGCTGAAATTACAGTTATGGAAATACAAGGCGCAATCAAAAGATTAAAGAATAATAAATCTCCAGGAGCGATGGGTCCACCTCAGAGTGGTCTAAAGCTCTAAAGACACACTTACGCCTTTCTTTTTGTCAACTTTTAACTGGGCCTTAAAAAAGCTCAGATCCTCCGAGTTGGAAGGAAGCCATCATATCTCTAATACCAAAAGAAGGGAAGGACCGACTTGACTGTGCCTCATATAGACTCATTTCTATTCTGAATGTGGACTATTGTTGATACACCTCAATTATGTCCAAAAGAATGGAACAAATACTCCCATATTTAATCCACAATGATCAGACAGGATTTATAAACAAATGCAAACGCAAGATATGATCACTACACATAATGAACCAGATACAGAAACAACAGGGCAAAGCAGTAATAATTAGTTTGGACCCTGAGAAGGCTTTTGATTCTGTTAGCTGGCCATATTTTTGCTTAACCATATTCATTAAGTGCCAAACAATTTTAAAATCGACGATTTAATTGTAAAATATATTGGGGCTCTTTACGATAGTCCAACATCAAGAATTAAAATCAATGGTCCTCTGACAGATCAGGGACCAGCCTCCTGCTGGTGCCCAGAGTCAGGACTAAACATGGGGAATTGGCCCAATGTCTAGATACAATTGAAATGTACAAAAAACTGAAATCATCTCACTCTGGCGCCCCCTCTGTCTTTTAGAAAGACTTACCCATTTAAATGGCAAACGGAATCACTCAAGATACTTAGGTGTGGTACTCCATAGAGACCTATCAACAATTTTGGAGAAACTTATACCCCTCTCTTTACTACTATTAAAAAAGATCTAAAAAAAATTGAATCTTATCCCAGTCAAAGGATTGGAACTATAAACATGAATGTTTTGCCCAGATTTCTCTCGCTGTTCCAGACTCTCCTGATTTCCATACCCAACGGGCTGTGTGATGAGTGGAATAAAACAATATCAAGATTTGTGAGGCAGGAAACCTCGAATCTGATTTAAAACTCAACAATTCTCAAAAGAAAAAGAGCGGGGTTTGTGTTGTCTGAAAAATGACTTTATTTCCGCTCCAATCAGAGCGTTGCTGGTGCGACCCAGAATATGAAGCTCAATGGAAACATACTGAGAGTAATGTTGTGCCGGGGGTTCCTGTGCAGGCCTTACTGGCACATGACAGACGCTTGGGCGGGTCATAGAAGTGAAGAATCCCTGGGTCAAATCTGTGCTTACGACATGGAAGGAGCTGATCACAACATACAGACTCAACAAAGAGGTTCAGATCTAACCCTTCAGACCAAGGTTTTGGACCAAACAGAACTGACCAAGGTCTGGATTACAAAAGGTCTAAAGGTTTTTCACCAGATTGTAAAAGAGAATCACAAGAAAAGCTCTGAGATGTTGAAAGAATCCTTTGACTTGGAGAAACAGGACTTTTATTATATTATTATAACCAAGACATGAAACAAAGTCATGACCATTAAAACCCTCTGACTGAGATGTTTATCAAGTCTTAGAAACCAGAACTTTCAAGATATAGATTAATATCTAAATTATATGAATGTATTTCTAATCTGGACAAATACTCTATTAAATATAACAAAATCAAATAGGAAAGAGAAGGTCATCTGGTTTTGACGGACAAAAGTACTGCTGAGGACCTCAAAGTCACATGTCTGGAGGGATTTGTTCTGGATAAATGTGTCTCGTTTCTTCAGAACTCCAGGTCAAAGTGCTCATTATTCACAGGGAAATGCAACTGTTGAAGAAACAGCGCCACCAGGAGGCAAACCACTATCACATGTTCTGGGACTGTCCTGTTGCTCACAAACATGTCACTGAAGTTCACAGCGCTCTGCAGACTGTTTTTGACATTTCCCTCTGAACTCTAGAACTCTGTACTTGGGGCTCAGAGCTCCTGCCATAGACACAATAAATGGATCAATTTGGAACACATTTTTGGCAGCAGGAAAAAAGGCCGTCACAAGGAAATGGATGACACAAACATCACCAATGATCAAGGACTGGACTGAGATAGGAACAGACATCAGACAAATGGAAAAATCAACAATTGGTCTTAATATGGAAGTGGCCAAATTTGACGGACTGTGGACCCAATGGAACTTTTAGTTATTTTAAAATAAATTGTAAGTGAATCGCCGGGGTCGGAATTCGAACGGTTCATGACTGTGTTTCTATATATTAGTTATTTATATTATTCATTTTAATATTTATCGTAATCATACAATGTGATTCCGGAAATTTCAGACCCTCCATAATTTGTAAGTGGGAGAAATCATAGGGTGTTAAAATACTAACTTTCTTCACTGTATTTACAGTATATATAAGAACATGGACCGTGGAACATGGAACTTTACTTGAGATGAGGTTTTTGTTTTACCTGTAGAAAGTGCTGGAGCTGCAGCATCTGAAACACATCAGGATGAAGAAAGAGCCCAAAACATTCAGGTGTTCAAACCATTCAGGTGTTACAAGAGGAGGAAGTAGAGGAAAGATTCATGTTCTCACCAATTGAGTCGACTTCTGCTTGGACCAGAGCCAGTAGCAGTGACAAGAACAGCGCCACCACAGTCCTAAACAGGACATGATACATCAGCAAATTCTTCGATTAACAATATTTATTGGGTCTTTTTAGCATAAAAGAATAGTTTCATTGTTTCTTTTAACTATCTATATACAGAGATGAAACTATTCATCTAAAACGTTATTCTTTCAGACCGGGCCTGAGTTTTGACTGTTTCATTCATTTATTTTATGGGAGAGTTTGACAATGAGGCTGGTAGGTTACAAATTAGATTTTCAAAGTTTCTACTAACATGTTAACTACAACTTAACTATAACCATAACCCTTGAATTGGGTTAGGGTTATCGTTACTGTAAGTTATAGAACCCAAAGTGGCTAGTGGTAGTTTACAACCCCAAACCCTAGTGCATCGGACAGGTTAAACAACAGATTTTAAAACATAGAAAACATGATTATCCAGTCATTCATTCATTCAAAGTAATAACACAATTGTTACCTAGCATCCACAATGTAAACAAGGGCCTAAACCTATATCATTTACACAGTGGTGTAAACATACATTAACAGGTACAGTTTTTATGCCGATGATACGGGGGCTTACTTTACAGTCTGCTTTCTTTGTGGCGTAGTCTCTGAAATTCCTTTATTACTGCTGAAATTAGTGCTGAATTCAGAAAATAGCCATGGTATTTTTTTATGGACACGCATTAAGAGAAAGTATTCTCCTGTTTTATACCATGTCAAAGTGCTTCTTATTCTCAAGGAAATTCCAACTGCTGAAGAAAGTGTGGCACTAGGAGGCAAACCATTACCATGTTTTTTGGGACTGTCCTGTTGCTCGGATTTAAATCAATAAAGCGCTGCAGACAATAAGCACCCTACTGGATTTCCTAACTGTATTTGGGCCTCAGGACTCCTGCCATGGACACAGTAAACAGTACTCCTTTGGAGCATCCTCCTGGTAGCTGTCTGCTGTCCTCTCTCTGGTCCTGTTATCTTTTATTGTGCTCTTTATTTATTTTACCCTTGAAGCTCATAAACATCTGGTATTGGCCACTTTTATGCCTCTGTTGGATTATTGCGATGCAAAATGTTTGAAATGGTTGGACACTGTATATCCCTGAGCTCTGATGATCACAACAGGATGTGGAAGGCTCACCCACCACTGGGAACTCCATGCCAAGGCTGCATGGTCCTCTTTGAGGCCTCTCTGAGGCAGTTAAGGCAGCAGAAGGAGGCAGCGTACAGGGTTGGAGACAGAGGGCGCTACAAAGAGGGTTAGGGTTAGAAGTTTCTCGAGTGAGATCACAGTACAATACGCGTCTGAAGCAGCAGTTCTCTGACAACAACCCCGCCTCCGTGTGGAGGGGGCTCCGGCTTCTCACCAACCATAAGCCCTGCTGCAGACAATCGAAAACTGGCTGAGCAACTCAACACCTTCTACTCCAGGTTTGATGTGACCACCCCCTCCCCCACGGTGGCCACCTCTGCCAACCCAACCCCCCACCTCCCCCACCACTCTCTCAGTTGAGGAACAGGATGTAAAAGGCTATTTGGAAATCCAACCCCCGAAAAACTGCTGGACCAGATGGTGTTTTCTCCGCCACATTAAGACAGGAGAGCAGGAGAGCTGACCCCCGTCTTCACAGACATCTTTAACATCTCCCTGGGGTCATGCCACGTCCCAGCCTGCTTCAAGTCTGCCATCTGACGTCTGTAGTCATGAAGTCATTTGAACGCCTGGTCTTGCCCCACCTCAAGTCCTTCACCTCCTCCCTGCTGGACCCCCTGCTGGACCCCCTGCTGGACCCCCTGCTGGACCACCTGCTGGACCCCTTGCTGGACCCCCTGCCGGACCCTCTGCAGTTCGCCTACGGAGCCAACGGTCTGTAGACGACACCATCAACTGGCCCTCCACTCCATCTTGCAGCATCTGGACTTCCCAGGAACCTATGCCAGATCCTGTTTGTGGACTTCAGCTCTTCATCAACACCATCCTCCCTGCTCTGCTCCAGGACAAGCTCCCAGGTCAACGTGCCCGACTCCACTGCAGGGGGAGCACTAACTTCCTGACGGATCAGAGGCAGTGCGTGCGGCTGGGGAAGAATGTCTCAGACACTCGGACCATCAGCAAAAGAGCCTCACAGGCTGTGTACTTTCTCCTCTGCTCTTCTCCTGTACACAAACTGCTGCACCTCCAGCCACAATGACACCACCCTCATCAGGCTCATCTCGGATGGGGATGAGTCTGTGTACAGGAGGGAGGTGGACCGGCTGGTGTCCTGGTCCAGCGGTAACAACCTGGAGTTTGTAATGGAAAAATGTCTTCTATCGAGGTTGCAGATAATGTCATGTTTATGTATCATATAATATTATCTTAGCTCCGGCCAAATTGGTGGGTCAAAACCTTGAAGGGGTGTTTTCATTTTGACTAGAGCTGATTTGATTGTGACAATGTGTGTAAATGTCAATGTATGTTACTGCCTTTAAAAGGATGTTTACTGTCATGTTCTGGAGTCAGGGAGGGAGAGCTGATCCTGTCAGGGAGAGTGTTTATTTACTGTGCACAAGTAAATAGAGATCCATCTATTGAGAATGACAAACTCCGTTTACCTCTTTATTTCTTGGTACTTTTCCACAGAAATGCCACAACAATTTGGCGTCACAAACAGGATTCAAACCTGTGCGGGGAAACCCCATTGGATTTCAGGCGGGTCCCGGAACCACATGTGCACCTTACTACACCGTACCAGATATTTTAGGGACCGTTCCAATAGAGGATTACATGTTTCTCTGTGGATATTACATGTATGAATGTCTTCCAGCTGGATGGGTGGGCCGTTGCTCTGCTGTTATCCCGTCGGATCATTCATACATAATATCCGGGACAACACACCTCACACACAGAGCTCAGCGGGATCTGCCACATCATGACTCTGTTTGGGGGTCTGACGTGCCAAACAACCATAAGATTTGGACCACAGTGGAATTTGTTTTATTGGCATCATTCCCAGGTGTAGGTGTGGGTACACTGATGTTGCGCGTGGACACTCTTAGCTATAGATTTACTTAATTTATCAACACAACACGAGCCACTAAGCCACTATTTTGGCACAGAGAGAAGAGATGCACGCACTCCGTGCAGTCGTACTTCGAAATCGTATTGTGCTCGATCAAATCACTGGAGCAGCTGGGGGGGGTGCACTTTACTCAAGGGGAGCTGTTGTACTTATATTCCCGCTAATGATGAAGACGAGGAGCGATCCAACAGGGACTCACAAATGTGACTAAACTTCGTGACCTCATGGAGTCAGAACCTGTCACAGCTGCTCATTCTTCCTCAGTGTTGGGATGGTTTCTTACTTCCTGGCGTGACGTGCTTATACATTTTGGCATTATTGTGGTTGTAATCTTGATTGTGTTCTCCTGTGTTCTCCCCGTGTTCTCCTGTGTCTCCCCGTGTCTGTGCAAGTCATTGGTAAGATGGTTTCTTCTTCTGCTCAATATGTGTCTGTTCAGGTGACAAGCAGCCAGAATAAAGACCGCTTTCTAAGCAGCGACCACGGGGTACATGAACACGGGGTACATCAGTGATTCAGCAATGATTCAATCATTAGGGGAATGAAGTAGTTAACTGTTCTATAGAATTTAATGATTAAAGGGGGACATAACTTCCTTGATCTGTCAGCTGCGTTGGCGTCACCGGCTTATTGGCGGCCCGCGAGAGGGTCTTTTGGGCGGGAGTGCCGATCGTTTCAGAAAAAAAACAAATGGACTTTTGGGGGGTGGGGGGGGGGGGGGTTTTTCCCCCCTGTCTTTTTTTTCAGCGCCCAGGTCTCTCGGGCCGCGCGGCATCAAGTGTACTTTTCGTGGGATTGTGGGGGCAATTTTTCTTTTTATCTATCCGTGGTGCGGATCTGGGCTGTGGTGACGAAGAACAAGACCAAAACAAATCGTGGGCCGGTGCCGCGTGGTAGGGTTTGTTGATTGGTCGGTTTTTTTTTGGGGGTGGGTGGGGGGGGCTTTCCGCCTGTCCGTCCGAGGAGTCGGGTTTTTTTCTCCTTCCTGTGGAAACTCCTCGGGTTTTCTACCTTTTCCCAAAGAGGTTTTGTAGTTTTCCTAGCCGAGAAGGAGGGTTAAGGACAGGGGAGCATACTTATTACTTTTTTAACTTATTATTATTATTAAATTTTTATTATTATACTTATTATTGTTATTGATTTTGCTATCAGCTAATTTATATATATATTATATATATATATATATATAATATATAATATAATTTACTATCTCTGTGGGTTTGAGGTTATTAATTGCACTGATGATGATGATTTCTTGTTAATGTGATTTATAATAAAACAGGTTTCATCATTACAGTAAAGAGGGGATTGTAATGGAAAAATGTCTTTTATCGAGGTTGGCAGATAATGTCATGTTTTATTATCATATAATATTATTTAGCTCCGGCAAAAAACCTTGAGGGTGTTGTTTCATTTTGACTAGAGCTGATTTGATTGTGACAATGTGTGTAAATGTCATGTATGTCTACTGCCTTTAAAAGGATGTTTTACTGTCATGTTCTGAGTCAGGGAGGGAGAGCTGAGTGTTTATAGAGATCCATCTATTGAGAATGACAAACTCCGTTTACCATCTTTATTCTTTGGTACTTTCCCAACAGAAATGCCACAACAAGTTCAACGCCCAGAAACAGTGGAGATGATCGTGGACTTCAGGAACGTCACCAGCCCCAGCCCCCCCTCATCATGACAGCCTCCCCCATCACCACCAATGGAGTCCTTCCGCTCTCTCTGCACCACCATCACCAGGACCTCAGTGGAAGACCGACCATCAGCTCCATCATCAAGAAGGCCCAGCAGAGGATGTACTTCCTGCGGCAAGCTGAGGAAAGCCAAGCTTTCTACATCAGAGCGCCCTCTGCTGGCAGCCACAACCAGGGACAAAGAGACTACAGGCGCCTCTGCTGGAGCCAGAGCCAGGGACAAAACAGAGACTACAGTGCCCTCTGCTGGAGCCACACCAGGGCAAACAGAGACTACGGCGCCCTCTGCTGGAGCCACAGCCAGGGAACAAACAGAGATTCACAGCGCCCTCTGCTGAGAAGGTGATCGCTGCAGACTTCCATCTCTGCAGGACCTGTACGTCTCCAGGGCTCTGCGGACGAGCAGGTCGGATCACAGCTGACCCTTCTCACCCTGGACATGGTCTATTTGAACCACTCCCCTCAGGCAGGAGGCCACTCCCCTCAGGCAAGAGGCCACTCCCCTCAGGCAGGAGGCCCCTCCCCTCAGGCAGGAGGCTACGGTCCATCCGGACCAGAACCTCCCTCTGCCGTCGGACTCATGAACACTTCTTAAACTCCTCCCACGTTAACTACATCACTCACTGTCACTTTCTGCACTACAACTGTAAATGTAACTGTAACTCTTGTGTACATAGTAATGCCTATTTTTATTTTATACTACAGTAATTGCCCTTTGGATTTCATACATGTTGTTTTATTATTGCTCAGTGTTTCATGTTGCACCTTAAGGCCGAGACAAGTTCCAATGTTTGTGAATTCTGTTCAATGACAATGGCAATAAACCCTTTCTGATTCTGATTCTGATTCTGATTCTGATTCTGATTCTGATTCTGATTCTGATTCTGATTGGGTACAGGAGGTTCACACACTGGATGTTCTTGGGGAGTTTAGTAATATGTAAATGTGCACCTTCCTACTCGTGTGCCCTCGATAGCTTGTCCTTGTGTAAGTGACTGGGAAACAGAGCGATTTATGAGAATAAATCTCACTTTGGGCTTTCGAATTATAAAAAGTGTGTTTTTAAATGTAAACTCAGTTTTTATTTCTTTTGTCTCTTAATTGTGTAAATGTGTTTATGGTTTGTGTCGTATTGTTTCCTTTGGCCCAGGTCGATCCCAGCGGGTTCTTACCTGCTTAAATAATACATGTAAATAAATAAAGAAACCCTAAACTTCCTCACTTTGAGCGACCAATTACATCAGAGTCCCTCCGAAGAGTACTATCTAGCACCAACCAAGGTGTGTTAAGGGTCAAAGCAGGTCTTACTTGTCCATGGTGAGGTCAGAGGTCGTCCCTGAGGTGGGGCTCGGCTCAGGTGGGCTTAGGCGAAGTCGGGGCCGGTGGTCGAGGGCCGGTGGTCGAGGGCCGGTGGTCGAGGGCCGGTGGTCGAGGGCTGGTGGTCGTGGCCGGTGGATCTGGGCCGGTGGTTCTGGGGCCGGTGGTCTGGGGCCGGTGGTCGGGGCCGGGGGTACGGTGTGGGTGTTTCAGAGTAACACCAGATCGGATTATTGATAAAAAGTATGAACAGATTCAGAGACGGGAGCTGAGTGAGGCGCACTGAGCGTGTGCAGAAGGTTTTATACCAAACCCAAATGTCACCTTGTAAGCGTGCACTGTGGTGAGCGCGCATGTGTGTGAGCGTGCACGTGTGTGAGCGCGCATGTGTGAGCGCGCACGTGTGTGAGCGCGCGCGTGTGTGAGCGCGCACGTTTGGTCAGGTTCTAAATGGATTCTAATGTACAGTGAAAGGAACAAATGAGAGGAGTAAAAAGAGTCTGAAGAAGCTTGGACAAGACAGGACATACTCCCCCAAACTCCCCCAAACTCCCCCAGACTCTCCCCAGACTCCCCACACACCCAGGGGGACGTGCAAATACCACAGACAGAACACAAATACCTCAGATCCAAAGCCTCTGAACCCAACAAACTCAAATGAAAAAAAGGTGGAGCGAGCAGAGTCTGACCCACAACACCAGAGTCTGAGGTCTAAAGTCCAGGAATAAACCAGGTTTAAGACCAAAATCTAAGACTGACCCAAATGTGCCTCACACAAAGTCGAGCTGTCTTTGGGCAAGACATTTCTCCAGTGGTGTTTTTTTAACTGACATTTAACTGACAGGGAAAAGTGTGAGTCTTTTCAGAGCAGACGAAGTCCACATTTTTTCACTCACGACACAGGCAGAACATGCAAACTACACAAGAAAGGTTCCGCTGTCCAGGACTCTAACCCGGACCTGTGGCCGGAGCAGAGGAGAACAGACCACTGTGCCATTTTGTCTTCAGTCGAGCGAGTCACTGTAGTGGAGCATTACTCAGCCTCGCCCACAGCAGGCAGGCTAGATGGCCATACAAGTGGTCACCTTGTTTGGTGGACCCCGATGGTCTATCACTTCCGCAACAAAGGATTTTATAAGTAACGCAGGCGACCAGTGTGCAGCGCCTCAGGTCCTGGACCTTGTCCTTGGAGCACCACTCTCATGCCGAGCAGAAATCGAATAGATGGTGACGGGGTTTTTCACATCTAGAAAGATGACAACTGGATTCCCATTAGCAATTATGGTGATAACAGCAGAAAGGAAAAATAGCACCACACAGATTGCTGAGAGTTGTAGTGAAATAGTGGTCCCAGTCTGAATAGATCCCCAAGCCAGACCCCATCCCCCCAAACTAGACACACTAGCGCAGGCACTACAAAGCATTGCATTCCATCGATCACGTACCCTCTACCCTAACATCGACAACAACACCAGACCAAGCACAAGCCTCCTATCCCGAGCGAGGCGCAGCTACGAACCGCGCGCATAGCCAGCTACTAACACACAACAATCACGAGATCTCCACAGCCAAAAACACAAACCAACAACATCTACAGCATACAGAGACCGCGACCGGCCCAAACAGCACAAACACACAAAATCCTCACAGACCCCCTCCCATAGACACAACCTTTGAACACCCACTTTCAACACACACAGACTCTCCAACTGATAACCCCAAGAACAACCAACACTGTATGATCGAATCTCAACACTACTCTCTCTCATACACCCACCACAAACTGCACGTTGCAATAACACGACTTAAACTGACAAGCACGAGCACACAAGCTATCCATCCTAGTCGACACAGCACACTCTCTGTGCTCGCCAACCAAGTCCTTCTGAGGTCTCTTACGACAACTATCACAACAGAGCGCGCGCCCTGCATCCACTACCGCTAGCCCCTCAGCAGCGAGTCATGTTCACACATCAAGACTCCCCGACCCTAGACGAAAGCCACACCACACAACACAGACCAACATGTGTTTCCCTAACATCTCATACCCACACACACTCAACACGAACAGAGCGCACCCCTGAGACGAAACTACACTGAACAACTCACTCACCTGTCCAACATCACAGAGCTCCACCCATGCCCCAACTACTACAATGCATAGCAACCCACCCCCCAAAGACACACACACACACACACACAAACACAGACCCCCCCAACACACACACACACCAGACCCCCAAACACACACACACACACACAACCCCCCCAACACACACACACACACACAACCCCCAACACACACACACACACACCACAGACCCCCAACAACACACACACACACCACACACACAGACCCCCCCAACACACACACACCCACGGACCCCCCCACCCACACCCCCACAGACCCCCCAAACACACACACCACACACACAGATCCCCCCCAATTCACACACCACACCACACACACACACAACCCGCCCTAACACACCACCACACACACACTACACACCACAGACTTCCCCCACACCATCACACCACACTTATCAGACCCCCCCAACCAACACACATCAAACACATTCACAGACCCCCCCAACACACACACACACACCACACAACCCCCCAACACACACACCACACAAGACCCCCCCTAACACACACACACACGACCCCCCAACACACCACCACACAAACACAGCCCCCCCAACACACCACACCACACACACACACCACACAACAGGACTCCCCCCAACATCACACACACACACACACACACCCCCAACACCACACACACACACACAGCACCCCTCTCCAACCACACACACACACACACAGACTCCCCCAACACACACACACACAGACCCCCCCAACACACACACACACACAGACCCCCCCCAACACACCACACACACACACAGACCCCCCAACACACACACACACACAGACCCCCCCCAACACCACACACACACACACACACCAGCACAGACCCCCCAACACACACCACGCACACACAGACCCCCAACACACAACACACCACACAACACAGACCTCCCCAACACACACACACACACAGGACCCCCCAACACACAACACACAGACCCCCCCAACCCAGAACACTCACACAGGACCCCCCAACACACACACACACACACACACACACAGACCCCCCAACCACACACCACACACACACACACACGACCCCCCCAACACACCACACACACAGACCCCCTCAAACAACACACACACACACACACACAGACCCCTCCAAAACCACACACACACACACAAGGACCCCAAGACAACAACCGCACACCAGACACACTCACAACGCCCCCCCCACACACACACCTGACTCCCCAACACACACACAGACCCCCAACCACACACGCACACAGACACACTCACACGCGCCCCCCCCCACACACACACACACCTGACTCCCCCCCTGACCCTCTTCAGGACTGTGCTGACCACCAGCCCCAACCACACTCATGGGGGCGTCTTGGGGCCTCGTGGGGGCTTCCTCAGTGGGGGGCTCCTCATGGGGGCTCCTCATTGGGCTCCTCAGTGGGGGCTCCTCAGTGGGGGCACTCAGTGGCGGCTGCCCTCAGTGGGGGCTCCTCACGGGGGCCTCTTCAGGGGGGGGCTCCCTCGTGGGGGCTCTCAGTGGGGGCTCCTCAGGGGCCTTCCTTCATGGGGCGCTCCCTCAAAGTGGCGGGCTCCTCAGTGGGGCTACTCAGTGGGCTCCTCAAGGGGGGCTCCTCACGGGGGCTCTTCAGGGGGCTCCCAGTGGGGGGCTCCTCAGTGGGGGCTACTCAGTGGGGCTCCTTCAGTGGGGGCTTCCTCAGGGGCTCTTCAGGGGGGGGTCTCCCAGTGGGGGCTCTCAGGGGAGCTCTTCAGGGGGGGCTCCTCATAGGGGCTCCTTCAGTGGAGCTCTGAAGGGGCTCCTTCATGGTGGGCTTCCTCACGGGGCTCTTCAGGGGGCTCCTCAGTCGGGCTCCTCAGTGGAGCTCTTCAGGGGGGTCCTCATAGGTCTCTTCAGTGGGAGCTCTTGAAGCTGGGGCTGCCTCATGTGGGCTCCTCAGTGGGGCTCTTCAGTGGGGGCTCTCAGGGGCTCCTCATGGGTCTTCAGTGGGGCTCTTCAGTTGGGGGTCCTCATGGGGCTCCTCAGTGGGGGCTCCTCATGGGTCCCTCAACCGGGCTTCCTCATGGGGCTCCTCATAGGGCTCTTCAGTGGGGGCCTCTTCAGGTGGGGCTCTTCAGTGGGGGCTCCCAGTGGGGGCTCCTCATGGGGCTCCTCATGGGGGCTCCTCAGTGGGGACTCCTCTGGGGGCTCTTCACGTGCGGGGCTTCTTCAAGGCTGGGGGCTCCTCATGGGGGCTCCTCAGTGGGGGCTCTCATGGGGGCTCCCTCCATGGGCTCCTCAGTGGGGCTCCTCAGGGGGGCTCCTGCAGTGGGGCTCCTCAGTGGGGGCTACTCAGTGGGGCTCCTCAGGTGGGGGGGCTTCCTCACCGGGGACTCTTCAGGGGGGCTCCTCCAGTGGGGGCTCCTCAAGTGGGGCTCCTCAGGCGGGCTCCTCAGTGGGAGCTTCTTCAGGGGGGCTCCTCAATAGGGCATAACTGCAGTGGGAAGCTCTTGAAGGGGCTTCCTCATGTGGGCTTCCTCCAGTGGGGGCTCTCAGGGGGCGCTCCTCAGTGGGGGCTCCTCAGTGGGGCTCCTTCAGGGGGCCTCCTCAGTGGGAGCTCTTTAGGGGGGGCTTCCTCATATGGGGGCTGCTTCAGTGGAGCTCTTGACTAAGGGGGCTCCTCATGGGGCTCCTCAGTGGGGCTCTTCAGTGGGAGGCTCCTCAGGGGGGCTCCTCGAGGGGCTCCTCAGGTGCGGATCGTGGGCAGAGGCCTGTTGTTGTCCCTCAACACAAAGCCTGGAGCTCTCTGTCTCTTTTTAGAGCTTATGCAGTTTTCAAAGAGCTCTCAATGAGTTCTCTGTCCCGAATTCTGGACTGTCCAAAACCCCCTTCACTCTAACTGCCCATCAGTGTCTGTCCCAAACCCCCTTCACTCTCACTGCCCATCACTGTCTGTCCCAAACCCCCCTCAAACCCCCCAAATCCCCCTCACTCTGTCCATTGTGGCCTGTCCATTCTATAGACTTCTTTGTCTCTGTTTCGTCATGCTTTCGTCATAGTCTGGAAGGAGTGGACAAAGTGACTCCATATTGTCTGGCTCCATTCCATATTAGCAAAGCAAGGAGCGGATCAAGGACAATGTTGGAGAAGGTAAACAACCTTCCCACCCACGCCGCTGTCACAACCTGTCGCGACACCCGAACATCTACAGCGTGGGAGGAGGTTTTCTCCTTCACTGTGGTTCTTCTCGTGATGCCCTATGGTTTTCTGTACTTTTTCCTTGCCAAGAAGGAGAAGTCTAAAAACTCAGATCAGAATCATAAAAGGTTTATTTCCATTGTCAATGAACAGAATTCACAAACAGAGAAACTTGTCTCTGTGTTAAGGTGCAACATAAAACACTGATCAATAATAATATCTGAAATCCAAAGGGCATTAAGAAACTGTTTAAAATGATTATAGTATAAAATAAAAATGAAATAGGCATTACTATGTACACAAGAGTTACAGTTACATTTACAGTTGTAGTGCAGAAAGTGACAGTGAGTGATGTGGTTAAAGTGGGAGGAATTTAAGAAGTGTTCATGAGTCCGACGGCAGAGGGAGGTTCTGGTCCGGATGGACCGTAGTCTCCTGCCTGAGGGGAGTGGCCTCCTGCCTGAGGGGAGTGGCCTCCTGCTTCATATAAATGAATTGATGATTCAGCCAGCCACTCTACTGATTATATTATATATACAGACAAAAACCACCCCACCTAAACCCCCCCGCCTTTCACCTGGTATCTCCCATAACTAGGATGCACTGGGTCTCAGCGTTGCCGGGACTTATAGTCATAATCAAAATCAAACCAACCTGGGGCCCTGTGTAAAAACAGCCCCCCCTAGTGCTATTTCTGTAGTCACATCACAAAGAAGGGAAAACAAAATGCGAGTCAGACTGCCCAATCTGTGAAAATTGATTCATATTCCCTGTAAAAAGATAACGCCCAGTCACTGAAACTGGTGCTAAATGTCAGACCCTTATGTAACAAATCATTCTTAATTAATAATTGTATTTCTTTTTATAATCTTGATTTTATGTCTTTAACTGAAACTTGGCTTGACAAAAACACAAGAAATTAGAGTCTGCTCCACCCAACTTTATGTTTGAATCTGAAACACGAGAAAACAAAAAGGGAGGAGGTGTGTGTGCTTTTGTTAGAGATGAAATAGTTCCCCACAGGTTGTCGTTTGGGGTGTTTTCAACATTTGAGTACGTATCCTTTAACATGGAGCTAAAACAGTCTCCATCCATTCTCTTCATTGTTTTATACAAGCCTCCTCAGCACTGCAAAAGTTTTATTGATGATTTTACTGAGATGTTTCAGTCGTATGCACAGACTTTGATGATGTCCTTGGTCATAAAGGTGATTTCAAATGTTCATGTTGACAATATCTTGACAGAAACGCTAAAGAGCTTCATGCTGTCCTTGAAACTTTGTTCTTACTCAGTGCGTGAGTGGCCCCACCCACAACAGAAGGCCCCACCCACAACAAGGTAATGCCCACCCACACAAAGAATGCCCCACCCAACAGCAGAGGACACACTAGATCTTTCTAATTACAAAAGGGTTAATATTCAAACGTCAATGTGGTCGATGTTCTCTGTCGATCATTCTTGTGTCTTCTTCGACCTCTGTTTTTCCCAAACCACCAGAACTGTCCTGCAGTTGTCTCAGAGGAGACACATAAATGACAGCACAGGGAAACTGTTATGAAATTATGAACTTTGAAAATGTCTCATTTTCCAATGTAAATGATTTGTTTCTGTTACATCTCGTTTTGAATGTTCTCGACACCATTGCCCTATGAAGGGCTTAATTGTTAAAAATAAACAGAAGGACGCCATGGAGACGATGATTCATCAGAGCACAGAAAAAGGGAGTGCCGTCGGGAGTTCCGAATAAAAATGCGGCAACACGTAGCGCCACTATTAAGAAAATTCTTCATGTCACACGTCCATTTTATGATCAGAACTAGGGAAGGATATATTTTCTCAATAATTGGAAGCGGCAGTCAAACTGCGTGTCCTGTTGCCAATAATCAGATGCAACAAATCCTCCAGAGCTCAGTCCTAATAGCAACTACATTTCCACTCCAAGTGTCTGATTTTGATATTTTATATGACAAAGTTCAGGCATTAAAAATGCTATAAATTCTACAACACAAAAAATAACCCTCAACCACCTACACACTCTAGACATGAACTCACTTGCACCTGTACACTGACAAAAACTCCAGAGAATATCACCAGTCTGAGTCATCTACATGCGCCTACCTGTGGGACCTCCAGATTCTAAAGTCTGTGCTGAACAAGTTTGTTAGCCCATCATCATCTCACATAGTTAACATGTCGCCAATCTGAACATTCCAATGTTTTTGAAAACTCTCATAAGCCCTCTCCTAAAGAAGAGCAGTCTGATGACCGCAGACTGGTCTGCACGCCCATCTCTAATCTGACTCGCGACGCCCATCTTAATCTGCCATTTTGCGGGCAAAGTGCTTGAAAGCGTTGTTTACCAACACCTCATGATATCCTTTTAATAAACAACTCATTTGATGTTTTCAGTTTTGACCTCATACAGCACTGAAGAGATGATGATCACGGTGACAAATGACATCTCCCTGAAACACTGACAGAGCGCTAAGCCTCAGCCATTATCTTGTTAGATCTGAGTGCTGCTTTTGACAACTGTGGATCATGGGACCTCTTACAGAGACTAGAGGACTGGGTGGGCATCACTGGCACTGCCCTAACTGTGTTCAGACCAGATGCCCTGACCTGTGGGTGCCCCAAGGGTAGTCTGGGACCCTTTGTCAACCTCACATGCTGCGTTAGTCAGTGACTCACACGCAGCTGAAAATGTTGTTGTCCACATCAAATGATGCAGACGACACTCAGATTATTTCCAATGACGACAGGAAATATGGACCAGTGGATTCACTCTGTTCACTGCATAACATCTACGTGTGTAGATGAAAACAACTTCTCCAGCTGAACTCGACAAGACTGACAATATCGTCTTTGGCCAAAAACAAAGAAGAACGTGTTAACAGTCTACCTCCAAGAGTCTCGCTCTAAAACCATACAAATAAGTTAGAATGCTGGGGTAATAATGGATCAGATTTGAATTTTAACACATAAAACTTAGACTTCAGACTTCAGACTTCAGAAAGAGTTTATTGCATTGATCAATGAACAAAATTCAAAGACGTAGGAATTGTTCGCTGTAAGTGCATCATAAAACACTGAGCAATAAAATAACCAACATCTATTCAATAAAAAAGGGCTACGACTTACGGCAAATTTAAAATTATATACATATAAAATAAAATAGCATGTTCTATGTACACAAGAGTACCAATTAGTTCAAGTTGTGTAGAAATCGTACAATCAGAGGCCACAACACAACAGGAACAGGGGTAGGATAATACAGTAAGAGTGAGTGGTTGAATATTTCAGTAAAGCTGACAGTGTTTTGAAGTGTTATAGAGTAAGCAGTAGGAAGAAGACTATGTCTTGTGCGGGAGGTTCTGGTCCGGACTGGACGTAGTCCTGCTGAGGGAGTGGCTCCTCCTGAGGGACGGGTTAAACAGACATAGTCCGGTGAAAGGTCAGCTGTGATCCGACCATGCTCGTCCAGAGCCCTGGAGACGTCAGAGTTTTCCCTGCAGAGATGGAAGGTCTGCAGCCGATCACCTTCTCAGCAGAACGCACAATCGCTGAGTACTCTTTTTCCCTGGCTGTGCTCCAGCGTACACAGCTGGATGAGAGGAGTGTAGGATGAGCTCAATGATGGCCGTGTAGAACTGCACATCATCTGCACTGCAGCTTGGCTTTCCTCGCCGAGGAAGTCATCCTCTGCTGGCCTTCTGATGAGGGAGCTGATGAGGGCTCCCATTTGAGGTCCTGGGTGATGGTGGTGCCCAGGAAGCGGAAGGAGTCCACGGTGTGATGGGGGAGTCTGTCAATGATGAGGGGGGGCTGGGGCTGTGGCTTTCCTGAGAGTCCACGATCATCTCCACTGTCTCTGGCGTTGAACTCCAGATTGTTACGCTGCCACCAGGACACCACGTCCACCTCCTCCTGTAGTCAGACTCATCCCGTCCGAGATGAGCCCGTAATGAGGGTGGTATCGTCCGCCAAATTTATGAGTTTTACGGAGTCGTGGCTGGAGTGCTAGCAGTTTGTGTACAGGAGCGAGAGCAGGGGGGAAAGTACACAGCCCTGAGGAGCTCCGGTGCTGATAGTCCGAGTGTCTGAACATCTTTCCGCCGCCCACGCACTGCCTCCGACCGTCAGGAAGTCAGTGACAAACAATAAATCAGAAGTTTTTACTACCTGAAAACATTGCCAAATCAAATATATGTCTAAACCAGACTTGGAAGACTTATCCATGCGTTGTCTCTAGTAGATTAGACTACTGTAACGGCCTGCTCACTGCCTCTCCAAACGAGCTGCTAAAACAGCTGCAGTACATCCAGAACACTGCTCATAGGTCCTGACTAGAACAGGAAGTACCATCACATTAGTCCTGGGCTCAGGTCTCCGCACTGGCTCCCTGTGGCTCAGAGAATAGAGTTTTACGGGCCTAGCACCAAAGTACATTTCGGACATTTAGTGCCATATGAAACCATCTCGACTCTGAGGACCTCAGGACCGGCCTCCTGCCTGGTGCCAGAGTCAGGACTAACACTGGGAGTTTCCGACCTTAGATATTATATATTATATATATATATATATAATCATATAGTTATATATATATATATTATATATATAATATACTATATAATACAACTATCTATATATATACATAACATACATATTATATATATATACATACCAATATCTGTATAACTAATACACACACCAAATACTATATATACACAATATATACACACACTATATTACACACATATATATACACATATAATATAATATACTATCACTATACACATATATATTAACACATATATCAACTACACACATAATATAATAATATATAACAATAATACATACTATATATATACATATATATACATGACCTATACAATACACCTATATTATTAACATTATACACATAACTATATATACTATACACAACTATATACTATATTATATATATATATCTATATATATAGTATATATATATGTCTGGAAAACTCCTCCACGTTGGGGGTCACGCCCGATGACCACGGGCTCCACTTGCACTCTTCTCGCTCCTCTCCCGCCCTCTCCGCTCCTCTCCGGCTCCTCTCCGCTCTTCCTCAGCTCTTCTTCAAGCTCTTCTCCAGACTCTTCTTCAGCTCTTTTCCAGTTCTTCTTCAGCACTTCCACTCTCTCTCAGCCTTCTCCACTCTTCTCAGCTCTTCTCCAGCTCTTCTCAGCTCTTCTTCAGCCCTTCTCCATCTCTTCTTCAGCTCTTCTTAGCTCTTCTTCAGCTCCTTCTTCAGTCTTCCTTCAGCTCTTCTTACCTAGCTCTCTTACAGCATCTTTCATTCACTCTTCTTCAGCCCTTCTCATCTCTTCTTCAGCCCTTCTCCATCTCTTCTCTTCTTCAGCACCTTCTCCAACTCTTCTTCAGCTTCTTCTTCAGCTCTCTCCAGCTGCTTCTCCAGCCTTCTTCAGCCTTCTTCAGCTCTTCCTCTCAGCTCTTCTCTCATTCTTCTTCAGCCTTTCTCACACTACTTCTCCAGCTCTTCGTAACACTCTTCTCCGCTCTCTTCCAGCCCTTCTCACCTCTTCTTCAGCCTTCTCACTCTTTCTTCTTCTTCAGCCCTCTCAGCCTTCTTCAGCTCTTTCTTCAGCTCTTCTCCATTCTTTTCAGCTCTTCTCAGTCTCTTTCCAACTCTTTCTTACAGCTCTTCTCATCTCTTCTTCAGCTCTTCTTTAGTCTTCTTCAGCTCGTCTTCGCCTTCTCAGCTCTTCTCACCTTCTTCCACTCTTCTTTCAGCTCTCTTCAGCCTTCTCACTCTTCCCACTCTTCTTCAGCTTCTTCTATCTTCAAGCTCTTTCTTCAGCTCTCTTCAGCTCTTCTCCACTCTTCTTCACACTCTGCAGCTCTCTCAGCCCTTCTCCATCTCTTCTTCACCCTCTCCATCTCTTCTTCAGCTCTTCTCCATCTTCTCTTTCACTCTTCTTCAGCTTCTTCTTCAGCTCTTCTTCAGCTCTTCTCCAGCTTTCTCCAGCTCTTCTTCAGCTCTCTCCAGCCCTTTTGCAGTTCTTCTCAGCACTTCTCCAGCTCTTCCTCAGCCCTTCTCCAGCTCTTCTTCATCTTCTTCTCTTCACTCGTCTTCAGCCCTTCTCCCATCTCTTCTTACAGCCATTCTCCATCTCTCTTCAGCTCTTCTAACCATCTTTCTTCAGTCTTCTTAGCTCTTCTTCAGCTCTTCTCCAGCTCTTCTCCACTACTTTTCAGCTCTTCTCCAGCCCTTTTGCAGTTTCTTCTTCAGCCTTTCCAGCTCCTCCAGCCCTTCCACACTTCTCCAGCTCTTCTTCCTCCAGCTCTTCGTTCAGCTCTTCTTCATGCCTTCAGCCCTCTTCAGCTCTTCTCCACTCTTCTCCAGCCTTTTCCAGTCCTTCTCAGCCTTCTCAGCTCTCTCAGCCCCTTTCCACTCTTCTACACTCAGTCTCTTCGCCAGCTCTCTTCAGCTCTCTCCAGCTCTTCTTCATGCTCCTTCAGGCCTCTTCTTACTCTTCTCTCAGCTCTCTCCAGCTCTTTTCCAGCTCGTCTCTACTCTGTCTCCAAGCTCGTCCCAGCTCTTCTCCCGCTCTTCTTATTCTTTCTTCACTCTTTTCATCTCTCTTCATACCTTTCTCACTTTTTCAGTCTTCTCAGCACTTCTCCACTCTTTCCAGCACTTCTCCAGCTCTTCTCCAGCTCTCTCGCCCTTCTTTCCAGCTCTTCTTCAGCTCTTCTTCACTCTTCTTCAGCTCTTCTGTCACTCTTCTCCAGCTCTTTCCAGCTCTTCTCGCTCATTCTTCATGCCCTTCTCCATCTCGGTATCTTCAGCTCTCTTCAGCTTCTCTTCAGATCATTCTCCAGACTCATTCCCAGCATCTTCTTCAGCTCTTCTTCACCCTTCTCCAGTCTTCCCAGCTATTGTGTCGCTCCAGTTTCTCATGTTCCTGTTATAAAGCTGGTGATGCAGGTGCAGCCCCGCGCTGAGGTCGCTGTGAGCACGTTCTTAACGTGACTCACAAACACCTCGTGTCTGATGCGCATGCGCAGAGCTTCTCTAGGTGCGTTTTGTTTTTCTGCGTTTTCCGTTTACAAAGTCACCGTTTCTCTGAGTCTGGAGCCGGTTTCGGAGAAAGTCTGATCCAGAACCGTCAAAGACCTGGTTCCGTCCAAAAACCCCCCGTTTAGACTATGTTTATATCTTGTTTAAGATGAGAGACCTGGAGTTAGCTGTTAGCTTTAGCTCTGCGATTCATTTACACGGAGCTTTACTCACAGCAACAAGCCGCTTTAGTCTCTTTATCTCTGCTTTAGACCTGCTTTATCTCTGTAGACCTGCTTTAGTACTGCTTACTGCAGTAAACTGCTTTAGTCCTGCTGTAGACCTACTGTAGGCCTGCTTTAGTCCTGGTTTAGTCCTGCTTTAGACCTGCTTAAGTCCATGCTTAGACGCTGATGATCTCTGTCTTGTTGTCAGACAGTTTGTTAATCCTGACGATGGAACGCAATAGTGAAGAAGACGATTGAGAGTCAGAGTAAGAAAAAAGGTCAGTAATGTGCTAAGCTCAGACAGAGCTGATTGTTTGGATCGATCTACAGTCCGACTTGAAACTCATTTATAAAACCTATGTTTAGGGTTAGCTCCAAACCAGGCCGGAAAATGTGGTACGAAGCTTTATGCGTTCAAAGTTTGATTTTATAAAAAACTGCTGCTGCTCCGAGTCCTGCAGCGTGTCGTCGTTCCTCACGCAGATCTTCAGCGTGTCCTTGTTCCTCACGCAGATCTTCATTGTTATTGTTCCTCACGCAGATCTTCATCGTGTCGTTGTTCCTCACGCAGATTCGTGTCCTTGTTTCAGCAATCCTCTCGTCATGTCCTCAGTCAGATCTTCCGTGTCATTTCCTCACGCAGATCTTCAGCGTGTCGATCTGTTCTTCTACGCAGATCTTCGCTGTCGTTGTTCCTCACGCAGCATCTTCGTGTCGTCTGTCTTCCTCACGCAGATCTTCATCTTACTCGTTGGTTTTCCTCACGCAGATCTTCATCGTGTCGTTGTTCCTCACGCAGATCTTCGTGTCTTTGTTCCTCACGCAGATCTTCAGCGTTGCGCATTGTTCCTCACGCAGATCTTCAGCGTGCCTTCTCACTCAAGATCTCACGTTCCTCCCAGATCTTCATACGTGTCGTTCCTTGCTTCTCTCACGCAGATCTTCATCGTGTCGTGTGTCCTCACGACACGATCTTTCATCGGTTATGTCCTTGTTCCTCACGCAGATCTGTCGTGTCCTTGTTCTTCACACAGATCTTCATCGTGTCAGTTATCCTCTCCAGATCTTCGTTTCCTTGTTCCTCACGCCAGATCTTCGTAATCTGATCTTCCGTGTGTCCTTCACGTAGATCTTCTACGTTCCTTGTTCCTCACGCCAGATCATCAGCGTGTCGTTGTTCCTGTCTTACGTCAGTTATCATCAACGGTTTGTCGTTGTTCCTCACGCAGATCTTCAGCGGTCGCTTGCCTCACGCAGTTCAGCTGTCGTTCCTCACGCAGATCTTCAGCGTGTCGTTCTTACTACACGTCAATCTTCACGTGCGTTGTTCCTCACTGCAGATCTTCATTACGTGTCGTAGTGCGGTTCTCACTCAGATCTTCATCGTGTCTTGTTATTCTTCTACAGCCTTTCCGCAGATCTTCATCGTGTCCTTGTTGCCTACGCAGATCTTCAATCGCTGATCCTTGTTCCTCACGCAGATCTTATCGTGTCGTCGTTCCTCAACGGCAGATCATTTGTGTCGTTCTCACGCTGCGAATCTTCAGCGTGTCTTCCTCACGCAGATCTTCAGACGTAAGTCGTTCCTCACGCAATCTTCAGTGTCGTTTCCTCACGCAATCGGTTCAGCGTTTTGTCGTCGTTTCTTCACGCAGATGCTTCAGCGTGTCGTCATTCCTCACGCAGTCTTCAACGTGTCGTCGTTCCTCACGCAGATCTTCAACTGTCGTCGTTCCTTCACAGACTTCAAGAGTTTTCTTCACAATCGTTGCTGTCGTGTTCCTCACGAGATCTCAGCGTGTCGTTTTCCTCACGCAGATTACATCGTTTCTCCAGATCGTACGTGTCTAGTGTCCTACGCAGATCATTCAGACGTGTCGTTAGTCCTCACGCAATCTTCATTGTTCATTTTCCTCACGCAGATCTCTTAACAAGTGAATTGAATGAAATGTTGACTTTTTGTCCAGGCGTGTGACCACAGCTCTCTGAAGTTGCCAATCAGACTACAACCGTCTGCAGGAGGACATGGGTCGGCAGGTCCGTAGTCAGAGCCGCATCTTCTACATGAGGAACTTCATACAACTGGCGTCAAAAGAGCGTCCTCATCGACGGGAGATCCTGGATGAGCTCAGGAAGTCCAGGTCTGGTCCAGTCCGAGAGTCTTAGACTTGGGTTGTGGTAAAGGAGAGAGATTTACTCAAGTGGAGACGAGGGAACATCAGCCACTTGGCTCTGTACAGGTACTACTACTACTAGTGTACATACTACTACTAGTGTACTACTACTACTACTAACTATACTACTACAAGCAAATGACTTACACTACAAGCTATCACTTTCTACTACTACTACTAGCTACTAGCGTTACTCACTACAATTACTACTAGCTCCGTAGTTACTACTACTACTAGTGTACTACTACTACTAGTGTACTACTACTACTACTACTAGTGTACTACTACAAGTCTACTACTACAAGTCTACTATTACTACTGACTACTAGTGTACTACAACTACTAGTATCTAAACTAGTAGTACTACTACTACTACTAGTACTACGTGTTGTAGTATACTATACTACTACTCGTACTAGGTGATGAAATAGTACTACTACTTACTGAGAAATTATACATTACTGAGGTAGTACTACTACTACTAAGTGTACTACTATTACTAGTGTACAACAGCTACAAGTGTACTACTAGTGTAGTACTACTACTACTACTAATGTACTACTACTACTAGTGTACTACTAGTACTAATGTACTACTAGTGTACTACTACTACTACTACCAGACAACTACTACTACTAGTGTACTACTATTAGTCTACTAGTAGTCTACTACTACTAGTGTACTACTACTAGTATACTACTACTACGACAAGTAGACTACTACTAGTACTTGTACTGCTATGTCAAGAGCCCAAAGTCTCATGTTTCCAGGTCAGAATGCGTCTGACATGATTCCATAAAGAGAGGTTCAAACGCGGCGTCGAGGCTTTGCACACAAGGGAAAGACATGAGGCAAAACTGTTCCTGTGCACGCTAGCTTTAGCCACGCCCCTCACACACACACACACACACACACACACTTGGAATTACTAAACATCTTTTTGTGAATTGCTGAGATTGGGCCTCAGGATTAAAAAGTATCAGGAGGATTTAGATCCGATTTATGAAGAAAACGTGAGTTACGTTTCAGTGACTGTGAAACACAGACCCACATGAACCTGACCCAGACCAAGTGCAACAAGACCGACCGGGACCAGAGACAGACCAAACCAGGACCAGAGATAGACCAAACCAGAACTGGAGAAGGACCAGACGGGGACCAGACCTGGTTCAGACCTGGTTTTGTTCTGTTGCAGACATTGCAGAGGTGTCGGTGGATCAGTGCAGGAGCAGATTTGAGGAGATGAAAAGAAAAAGCCACAACGACGACATTTTCACTGCAGAGTTTATCACCGCAGACGCCACCAAGGTATGAGTACTACGTGTACTGATACAAACACTACTTCTATAGACACTTTAAAACTTTGACTTTAGACAAGTCACACTGCAACGTGCTGCTGCCAATATTTGGTCTGTATGAGGCACAATCAAATCGGATCGAATGGCTTCTTTCACACTCGGAGGATCTGAGCTTTTTAAAGGGCCTAGTTAAAAGTGAAAAGCAGAGGAGTAAGTGAGCTTTATACCACTCTGAGGTGAACCCGTCACTTACATGACAGACTGAGAGTTTCCAGAAAGGTTTTTTTCTTGGCCTGTGCCGTATTTTAAGAATTGTTCTTTCAGCTTGTTGTTTCCTAACTTTCCAAGATGGTAATTTAGAAAATGTTGATCCACTCTCATAATCTTTGGTAAAGAGCATTTTCTTGATTATTTTCTGTTAGGCTAGGTAAGTTAATTCATTTCTCTTATATTTTACATTTTCCTGTAGAATTTGAAGACTCGCCTACTTGGCATGATTTACCTCCAGCAATTTTAGTCCAACCCCAATTCTGAATGTGGACTATCGTTTATACAATCGACAGTCACTGGACAGACCTTGACTCTGGAGAGAGGGGTGAGACAGGGCTGTGCCTGTACCTTTAGCAAGACCTACCCATTTAACTGGCAAATGAATCCCTTAGATATTTAGGTGTGGTCCTCCATAAAGATCTGTCAACAATATGAGCAAAATTATACCCCCCTTTTTACTACTATAAAGAAATTTTTTCAAGAAAATCTTGAAAAATGGACTCTTATCCCAGACTTAAGTCTAAGTCAAAGGACTGAAACTATAAACATGAATGTTTTGCCCAGATTTCTGTTCCAGACTCTCCTGATTTCCATCTCTGGCTCTTTGAGTGGAATAAAACCATCTCTAGAATTGTGTGGCGAGGAAAGAAACCTTGAATCTGATTTAAAACTACAATTATCAAAAGAAAAAAGGAGACATTAAACAAAGGCTTATAATTCAGAACTTTAAAGGTGAAGAATATCTAAATGATATCAATGCATTACTAATCTGGACAAATACTCTACTGAATATATTAAAACAAGTGGGAAAATATGTGGAGGACAACAATATCACATGGAAGGAATTTTGTTGGATAAATTTGTCTCGTTTCTTCATAACTCCAGGTCAAAGTGCTCATTGTTCACAGGGAAATGCAACTGTTGGAGAAACGGCGCCACCAGGAGGCAAAGCACTCTCACGTGTTCTGGGACTGTCCTGATGCTCACAAACATGTGACTGAAGTTCACAGCGCTCTGCAGACTGTTTTTTGTACTTTCTGTACTTGGGCCTCAGAACTCCTGCCATTGACACAAGACATGGATACTTTTGAAATGTACTTTTGGCGGCAGGAAAAAATGCCGTCACAAAGAAATGGACGACACAAACGCAAACGATCAATTCAATTCAAATAAATGTTGTAACAGTGGTCGCCTCGAAGGGCGACAGTGAAAAACAGAATCAAAACAGAATCAAAAAGGACTGGACTGAGATGGGAACAGACATCAGACAATTTGAAATTCAGTCTTAATTTGGAAATGGATTCATTTGATTTACTTTGGATTAAGATGGACTTTTATTTTAATTTAAATGTGCCGTGATTTTGTTTCGATTGATTTTTGGTTGATGTCTACTTGTGTTGTTATTTTGATTTTTGTGTTTTAAAAAATATAAAATATATATTTAAACAAAACATGTTCAAATCCGTCCAGTTCCTAAAGTTTGAGTGGAACATAATGTGATTTGACCTCTGAATGTGACAAATGGTTTAGTGGCAGTAAAAGAGCGGCTTTACATGACACAGGTTTGACAAAAAGTGTTACTGTCATCCACAGATAAAATACACACTTTATTTTTTTATAATAGAAAAAGACATTTCTACTCTGAAGTATCTCTGACCTGTTTGACCTCTGACCTCAGGATTCCCTGTGGCCGCGGCTGGCTGACCCCACGTTGACCTTTGACCTCTGCAGTTGTCAGTTTGTGGTTCATTACTCATTTGAATCTCGTGCCAAAGCCGAGACGATGCTGAAGAACGCCTGTGACAGACTGAGACCTGGAGGGTTCTTCATCGGGACCACGCCAGACGCCTACGAGCTCGTGTGCGTACTACTACTACTAGAACTACTTCTAAACTACTACTACTACTACTACTACTACTACTAGAACTACTACTACTACTACTAGAACTACTACTAAACTACTACTACTACTACTACTACTAGAACTACTAGAACTACTACTACTACTACTAGAACTACTACTAAACTACTACTACTAGAACTACTACTACTAGAACTACTACTAAACTACTACTACTAGAACTACTACTAAACGACTACTAGAACTACTACTACTAAACTACTACTACTACTAGAACCACTACTACTACTAAACTACTACTAGAACCACTCCTACTACTAAACGACTACTAGAACTACTACTACTACTAGAACTACTACTAATACTAGAACTACTACTAAACGACTACTACTACTAGAACTACTACTAGATCTACTACTACTACTACTAGAACTACTACTACTACTAGAACTACTATTACTACTAGAACTACTACTAAACTACTACTACTACGAGTAAATTCAATTCTTTTGTAGCCCCTAAAATCACAACAGCAGTTGCGTCGATGGGCGACAGTGAAATAATCAGATTAAACTATTGTATTTGCAATATTAATTCTGTCAGATAAAACGATGTTCACAAATGGATAATTATCCCAGAATCCTCAGTCCTCAGACCGTCCTTCTGGTCTAAGGTCCCAGAGCGCCCCCTGTGTCGGTGTGAGGAAGAGAATCCATTGTCCTCAGACCGTCCTGTGTCACCGGAGGTCTGTGTCTGTAATAGTGTGGTACTCTGTGTGTCCACAGGAGGCGTGCGTCTTTGTCCGAGGACCTGACGTTTGGAAACGAAGTCTTTAGAGTCCAGTTTAAATCCAGACCCCCGTTCTCTCTGTTTGGAGCCGAATATCACTTCAGTCTGGAGGGAGTCGTCGACGTCCCAGAGTTTATGGTGTACTTCCCCCTCATGAGCAGGTACGGCAGGGGCGACGGGTACGGCAGGGGCCGACGGGTACGGCAGGGGCCGACGGGTACGGCAGGGGGCAGGGGCGACGGGTACGGCAGGGGCGACGGGTACGGCAGGGGCGTCGGTCTAATGACTGTGTGTCTGTGCTCTTATTGTGAAGGTGTCTGTGTCTATTGTGTGGTGTCTGTGCTCTTATTGTGAAGGTGTCTGTGCTCTTATTGTGAAGGTGTCTGTGCTCTAGTAGTGTCTTGCTCTCTTATTGTGAAGGTGTCTGTGCTTTTATTGTGAACGGTGTCTGTGCTCTTATTGTGAAGGTGTCTGTGCTCTTATTGTGAAGGTGTCTGCTCTTTATATGGTGAAGGTGTCTGTGCTGCTTCTATTGTGAAGGTGTCTCGTGCTTTATTGTGAAGGTGTTGTGCTCTTATTGATGAAGGTGTCTGCTCTTATTGTGAGGTGTCTTGCTCTATGTGTGAAGGGTCTGTGCTCTTATTGTGAAGGTGTCTGTGCTCTTATTGTGAAGGTGTCCTGTGCTCTATTGTGAGGTGTTGTGGCTCTTATTGTGAAGGTGTCCTGCTCTTATTGTGAAGGTGTCTGTGCTCCTATTGTGAAGGTGTCTGTGCTCCTATTGTGAAGAGTGCTGTGCTTCTTTGTGAAGGTGTCCTGTGTCTTATTGTGACGGTGTCTGTCTCCTATTGTGAAGGTGTCTGTGCTCTTATTGTGAAGGTGTTTGTGCTCTTATTGTGAAGGATGCTGGAGAAGATCGGGATGCGTCTGGTTCACAAAAGTCGCTTCAGTGAGTTTTTCGAGCAGACAGCTGAAGGACGAGCGTCATCGCAGTCTTCTGCAGAAGATGAACGCTCTCGAGCCGTTTCCCGCCGCAGACGGTCGCCAAGCAACCAGCTCTGAGGGAGCGTACAGTCATGTGACTCCAGAGTCACGTGACGCGGCCCCTGGTCAGTACCAAACACGCGTCGAACTGAGCCTGGTCCGTTTTGTTTCTCTATTTTAATACTTCATGTTGTGTGAAATACAACGACAGCTGATTTGGTGAATAGTTTTTAGTAATTTCAATGTAACGTAGGGGGCGCTGGAGAGCCCATTTTTTAAAGCTAAGACGTCTAATTCACATATTATGTCCAGTTCATCGAAATACACAAACGCCTCATGAGGTCCGTCCAGGATCCGACCGTAACGAGCTCGTTAGGACCACATCCCGACCGTAACGAGCCTCGACCGTAACGAGCTCGTTGGACCACGCGCCCGACCGTAAACGAGCTCGTTAGGACCACACCCCGACCGTAACGAGCTCGTTAGGACCACACCCCGACCGTAACGAGCTCGTTAGGACCACACCCCGACCGTAACGAGCTCGTTAGGACCACACCCCGACCGTAACGAGCTCGTAGGACCACACCCGACCGTAACGAGCTCGTTAGGACCACACCCCGACCACGATGAGCTCATTGTGTGACCCCTGCGTGACCTCTCTGTTTCAGGGCACGCTCAGTCGCTCAGAGTGGGAAGCAGCCAGTGAGTATCTGAACCAGGACTAAAACCAGGACTAAAACCAGGACTAAAACCAGGACTAACCCTGTGATCCGTGTCAGGACCAAACCAGGACCAAACCAGGACCAAACCAGGACCAAACCAGGACCAAACCAGGACCAAAACCAAACCAGGACCAAACCAGGACTAACCCTGTGATCCGCGTCACATACTCTTGGTTTGGGGGCGGGGCCATGGAACATTGTAATGATTGTCTTTGTGTGCAGGTCTGTACATGGTGTACGTGTTCCAGAAGATGGAGCCCACTGTGACCTCTGACCCCCCTGTGTGACCTCTGACCCTTTGTGAGTCGTGTATTTGTTTGTGTAGTTTTGTAAATAAAACATTAAACGTGATGAGACTTCATTTTGAAAGCGTGAACCTGTTCCACAGATTTCAAACGATCGTTCAGAGCAGTGTTTACATCAAAGGCAATAACGCAGTGGCAGATGCAAACTACAGGGGGGGCTGTTTGACATGTGTTTTATATCAGAAAAGGTTTATTTCCATTTTCAATGAACAGAATTCACAAACAGGAACTTGTCTCGGCGTTAAAGTGCAACATAAAACACTGATCAATAATAAAAACAACATTCTATCCAAAGGGCAATTACTATAGTATAAAATAAAAATAGACTTACTATGTACACAAGATTACAGTTACATTTACAGTTGTAGTGCAGAACGTGACAGTGAGTGATGTGGTTAAAGTGGGAGGAGTTTAGAAGTGTTCATGAGTCCGACGGCAGAGGGAGGTTCTGGTCCGGATGGACCGTAGCCTCCTGCCTGAGGGGAGTGGCCTCCTGCCTGAGGGGAGGGCTACGCCGTTTAAGCGTCGAAGGGGCTTAAACGGCGCCGGGGGCTACCTACGCTGAGGTAGCTCCCCGGCGTAAGGGGCGTAAGCTCCCCGGCGTAAGGGGCGTAGCTCCCCGGCGTAAGGGGCGTAGCTCCCCGGCGTAGGGCGTAGCTCCGGGCGGGGCGTAGCTCCCCGGCGTAGGGGCGAGCTCCCCGGCGTAAGGGCGTAGCTCCCGGCGTAAGGGCGTAGCTCCGCAAAGGGGCGTAGCTCGGGGCGTAGCTCCCCGGCGTAAGGGGCGTAGCTCCCCGGCGTAAGGGGCGTAGCTCCCCGGCGTAAGGGGCGTAGCTCCCCGGCGTGCGAGCTCCGGCGTAAGGGGCGTAGCTCCCTGGCGTAAGGGGCGTAGCTCGCCTGGGCGAGCTACGGGCGTAGACCGCGGTCGTATATGGGGCGTAGCTCCCGGCGTAAAGGGGCGTAGCTCCGCGGCGTAAGGGGTCCTCCGCGTAGCGTGCTTCGCGCGTGGCGTAGTCCGGGTAGGGGCGTAGCTCCGCGGCGTAAGGGCGTAGCTCCGGCGCGAGCCTCGCGCGTAGGGCGTAGCTCGCGGGTAAGGGGCGTAGCTCCCCGGCGTAAGGGGCGTTAAGCTCCGCGGCGTAAGGGGGCGTAGCTCCATGGCTTAAAACACACTAAACAAAATGATGAAAAGTTTGACTCTACTTTCCCATGGATCTATTAAAATATCTGGGCTTTTCTCATAGTGACTTAGTCCTTTTCATGGGATTTGATTGGGTAAATAAATCACCATGACTTTTCGCTCAGTAGACAAAGTTGCCTATATATCATTTAAAAAAGGATTTTACATAAAATAACTTTATTCTAAGCAAATTATATTGTCTTTTTTTAACCAAAAAAATTTGAAACCCATTTGACATAATTAGCTGACAGGAGCAGCATCGCCCTTAACGGTCCTGTGAGCGTCTGCAAACATCTGCAAACATCTTAAACATTTCAAAAAGATGAAGCTAATAACAATCGGAGGAAGATCTGTGAATCTGAGAATCAGCGCCATTTTAGTTAGGAAACTAGTTGTAGTACTACTAGAGTAGTTACTACTTTGCGGGGCGGTTGACATTTGCAGAAAAAGGAGGCGGGGCCTTTCCTTTATTTCAGCTCCAATCAGAGCGTTGCTGGTGCGACCCAGAAACATGAAGCTCGATGGAAACATACTGAGAGTAATGTTGTGCCGGGGGTTCCTGTGCAGGCCTTACTGGCACCATGACAGAACGCTTGGGGTCATGAGGAGGAAGTGAAGAATCCCTGGGTCAAATCTGGTGCTTACGACATGGAAGGAGCTGATCACAACATACAACTAAACAAAGAGGTTCAGATCTTAAACTGGTCGGCTTCAGACCAAGGTTTTGGACCAAACAGAACTGACCTGAGACTCAAGGTCTGGATTACAAAAGGTCTAAAGGTTTTTCACCAGATTGTAAAAGAGAATCACATGAAAAGCTCTGAGATGATGAAAGAATCCTTTGACCTGGAGAAACAGGACTTTTATAGATTTTTACAAATAAGGAGTTATTTTAACCAAGACATGAAACAGTCATGACCATTGAAACCCTCTGAGATGTTTATCAAGGATTATAAACCAGGACTTTTCAAGGGGAGTGGCGCTGGCAACATCGAGGACGCTGTGGATCCAGATGCTCCTCAACTGCTGGAGAAACGGTCTCTACTCCAGATGAACGTTCTTCATCAGCCTCTAAGACCTGGTTCTCCTCCTGAGTGGGTCCAGCTCCACTGTCTCTCTCTCGTCCTCCTGTCCGTCCGAGTGGAGTTGGATCTCTCCTTCTCTGTGGAACTCCTACAGGATTATACTTTTTTCCAAAGAGGTTTGGTAGTTCTTCTCCTGCAGACAGGAGGTCTAAGGGACAGGGGGGCTTGGGACATCTAAGGACACGGGACGTGACCAAGTCCTATGAACACTTTTTATTCTGTTTTTCACTGTGTGTGGATTTGGGCGTTACAAAAATAAATTGAACATTTCCTCTGACCAAGTACAAATCTGTCATCTTAATCTGTGTGTGTTCAAAACTCTGTTCAAAAGGCCACGCCCTCTTATGTCTGCCCGTGTGAGGAACAGGAAAGTGTTAGAACATAGGGTTGGTCTAAGTCCGCTTAAATGGGTTTCTTGTAAAACATTTTCTCTTTTCTCATCTTTGTCAGCATCTTTGACGTTTAATTGGACCCAATCTGCCATTATAGATGTTGTTTGTAACCTTCAGAGTCCCGCCTGTATTTAACATCCGTATCTAGGAACAGACACGAACAGAACAACGAAAAACAAACACAGGAACCACAACAGAACAGAACACGACACACAAACACAGGAACCACAACAACAGAACACAACAGGAACCCACAGACAACAGTAACAAAAACAGACCCATACAAACAGAACACAACACAGGACACACAACAACAGAAAGACACACACAGGAAACACAACAAAACAACGAACAACAGGACACACACAAACGACACGTCACACAAACACAAAACAGCAACAGAACACAACCACAAACACAACACAAACACAGAACAAACACAGGACAACACAACAAACACAACAGGAACACAACACAAACACAGACACACACACGAACACACACAACACCACAACAGAACAGAACCAAACACAACAGAACCACGACACAATTTCAGAAACACAGAACAACAGACACAACACAGCAATCACAGGAACCAACAACAGAACAACGCACCAACACAGGAACACAACAGAAGACACGAACAACACAGGAACCACAACAACAGAAACACACGACACACAGGAACCACAACAAAAGAAACAACACAACAACAGAACACAACAACAGAACACGACACACAAACAAGGACCCACAAACAGAACAACACACGAACCACAACACAGAACACAACACGGAACGCACAAACGAACACGACACACAAACACAGACAACCACGAACAAACCAGAACACGAACACAACACACAGGAACCACAACAGAACAGAACACGACACCAGGACCTACAACATTAAGAAACGACCACAATCAAACAACGGACCCACAACAAAGAACACGCATCAGCAACACAGGAACCACAACAACACAAACACAGAAAACAAACACGAACACAGGAACCACAACAACAGAACACGACACACAGGAACCACAACAACAGAACACGACACAAACACAGGAACCACAACAGAACACGACACACAAACACAGGAACCACAACAACAGAACACAAACACAGGTACGGTTGTCTCCAGTCCAGGACCTTTCATTGAAATAAAGAAAATTAAAGGGAGAACATGTGAGTTTGAATATGCCAACGCCTCTTCCACTGAAGTGAATATTTTTATTTTCACGTTCACATTGATCCTCAGCGTTGCAGGATAAAGCAGAGTGTATTCCACGTTCTTCTCGCTCAGGTGGGATTTCACTGGGTCAAAAGCTTTGCGTTTGAGGGTTAGGGTTTGTAGTTGTTGAAGAAAGAGACTTGGGTCTTGGTTGATCCGGGTCGGCCCACGGCGAGACGTCTGGATGCAGCCATGACACGCTGTTTATCACTGAAGTTGTGGAACTTCCGTATTAAAAAAAAAAAAGGGTCTTGGACGCTGGGTCAGGGCCTATTAGCGATGTGCACGTTCAGGCTTTATTTTCTCAGCTTTTGTTGGAAGTTTGAGGTACTCTGGGATACAGGTCTCCATAAACTTGACCTCATCTTTACCCTCAGTGTCCTCTGGAAGACCGACAATATGCAAACTACATCTGCGTTCTCCAGGTCGTCCAGTTTGTCAATTCTGCCACTTTGGTTTGTAAAGTAGAGACGACCTCCCTCGGGTCAGAGACGACCTCCCTCGGGTCAGAGACGACCTCCCTCGGGTCAGAGACGACCTCCCGGTCAGAGACGACCTCCCTCGGCCGTTGTGGCTCTAGTGTCCAGTTTACCTGAGAAAACTGGCGAGTGAAAGCTGGAGATGTTTTTAGCATAAAATGGGTAAAAGTGGTGGTCTGAAGCAGGTTTTAGGGAGAATATTAACCAAGTGCATTTTGGCTTTGTTGAAAAGGGGTCAATTTAGGATTGGTGACCTCCGACCTGACAGTTTTTTTTTAAAATAAAACAAATGTGATTACAGACTTTATTTTGAAAGATTTACAGATACAGTCTTTAAAGATTTACAAAAGCATTAGGTTTGCGTGTCATCAGGGTCCGGTCCGCTCCGTCCCAAAACTTGATGCCCTGCAGGCCACGCCCCCACACAAAATGTCCATCTCAAAAGAGCTCGGATTGGTTCTTAGGAGCCTTTCGTCTTTCGGATCATGGCCTCAATCAAATCCCACTGCTGGTTAGAGACCTGCAAAGAGACCGTGGTTAGAGACCTGCAAAGAGACCGCGGTTAGAGGCAGAGGCCGCGGTTAGAGGCAGAGGCCGCGGTTAGAGCGTGGCCCCGGAGCCATAGAGCCCCAGAGCCATAGGGTGGGGGTCAGAGGTCGGGCAGAGGGTCGCTGTGATCAACCGTGTGTGGTGCAATATGAAGTGCATTGTGGGAAATATACTGAGCACTCTTCTGATGGAGGGGCGGCGCAATTTCAGGGGGTGTGACTAAAGAGCTCCCTTAGCAACAGACCCTCAGGAGTTCCACCAGCTCCAAGAAGCATCCCACAATGCACCAGGAGGTCATGATCAACGGCCTCAGACTCACTCTGCGCAGGTCGTTAAACTCTCCGGCCATCGACACGTATTCTCCTCCGTCCAAGCGCACCACCTGCAGGACACACAAGGAATTACACTTCACTACAGTCGCTGCGGTGACAACGTCCGTGTGTCAGTATGTTTTTGCTTTGCACTAGTGGAACTTTCTGTGTACGTGTGTGTGTGTGCCTGACCCCTGACCCCACCGCCGCTGCACTTACAGCTCCTGACATCCAGGTGGCGTAGCAGCTGCTCATGTACAGAGCCAGGTTCTTGATCTCGTCTGGTGTTCCGAGACGTCCGACCAGAATCCGACCAATCATGGCCTTTTCGAACGCTCCAGTCGGGTCCAGGCGACTGAACGCCCCCTGTAGGTGAGAGGCAGAACTACAGTTACACACACAAGTGTACAGCGCCCCCTGGAGGAGAGAGGACGGTGGTTCTCAAACATTTTGCCTTTTGTCTAATGTTGAATTTTATTTTCAGGCCCCAAAAAAAAAAAAAAAAAAAAAAAAAAAAAAAAGGTTTGACCAACAATAATCCACATTTAGCGCTGCAGCAGGAGCGTTGCAGCACTAGCACTGCAGCACTAGCACTGCAGCGGCGCAGCAGGAGTACCTTTGTCTTGATTGGTCCCTGGTTGGATGATGTTGAAGCGCAGACCATGTCGACCCCACTCTGAGGCCAGGGACCTGAGGACCAGAGAAGGGTTAGGGTTTAGACCGGGTGTGGGGGGTGGGGCGGGCAAGAGACCAGAACTCCAGTGACACGAGTTCATATTTAAGACTCACTTGTAAAGCGCCTCGACGCCGGCTTTGGCCGAAGCCGAAGGGACGACAAAACCAGATCCAGATTCAGCGTAGATTGTCGTGATCGCCAAGAACGAGGCTCCTGAAGACAAGAGAGCAGGTCTAGAGCTGGTCTAGAGCGGGACTAGAGCGGAACTAGAGCTGGACTTTGGACTCAGACCTTTCTGGTTCCCGGATCAGCCTCTTCCCCAGGTCTAGGGTGACGAAGGCGGTTCCGTTAAGGACGATGTCCACAATGGTTCTCCAGCCATTTGGACTCAGTCTCTCAGAAGGACTCACAAAGTTTCCTGCAGCGTTGTTGATCACCACCTGCAGAGACCGGGTTTTAGACTCTGTTCCCCGGAGTACACGAGTACAGAGTCTGCAGACTGAGGGTTGAGAAACAATCCTGGTCGGTCCTGGTCGGGGTCCTGGTCGGGGTCTGGTCGGGGTCCTGGTCGGGGTCTTACATCTGGCAGTCCAGTGAGTTTCTCCATTTGGTCCAAACACTGAGCCACGGCCTGAGGATCTCTGACATCACACCTGCTGCACCGGGCAACAGACGAGCGCCTGCAAGTGCAACAGACCGAGCGCCTGCAAGTGCAACAGACCGAGCGCCTGCAAGTGCAACAGACCGAGCGCCTGCAAGTGCAACGAGCGCCTGCAAGTGCAACAGACCGAGCGCCTGCAAGTGCAACAGACCGAGCGCCTGCAAGTGCAACAGACCGAGCGCCTGCAAGTGCAACAGACTGAGCGCCTGCAAGTACATAATGCCATTGGCCTGATGCGTGTCACTCTAGTGAACACCTGCAAGTAGGGCTCAACTCTAACCTTTATATGAACGCTTCCTCTTCTTACTTGCTTTTATTATTGTTCATTGTTGTGTGTCGCACCGAATCCCCAAAGCAGTGACAATGGCAATAAACCTTGTCTGATTCTGATCGTATGCTGTACCTGTGTTAAACTTTGCTGCCGTTTTTCATCTGAATGGGACAAAAACATTTAAGTACTTGCGTTGTCCCTGAAATAAATACAGTGCATCCGGAAAGTATTCACAGCAGTTAACTTTTTACACATTTTGTTATGTTACAGCCTGATTCCAAAAATGATTAAATTCTACAAACCCCACAATTATGACAACGGGAAGGAAGGTTGTTAGAAGTCTTTCACAGCCTTTTGCTCAAACCACAATAAGGTTGGTTGGGGAGCGTTGGTTCACAGACATTTTCAGATCTCTCCAGAGATGTTCAATTGGGTTCAAGTCCTAACAGGCCTTACTGGCACATGACAGACGCTTGAGTCATTTGGAGAAGTTTAGAATCCCTGGGTCAAATCTGTGCTTACGACATGGAAGGAGCTGATCACAACATACTAACTAAACAAAGAGGTTCAGATCTTAAACTGGTCGGCTTCTGACCAAGGTTTTGAATGTTGAGGCGATGAAGAAAAGCACAAACCTTGTTCCCAGTTTGAGCTGTGATCTCCTCCGCCGTCTTCTGCAGAACATCCAACTTTCTACAAGAACAAAACCTGTTTAGATTCACCTACACCTGGAGCGTTCAAAGTATGGCCCATGGGCCAAATGCAGCCCTCCAGGTGTGATCCTTTTCCACATGTGTGTCAATAAGGAAAACTACTAACAATTACTTCTGTTGAACATTGAGACTTTTTAAAAACACATTTGAACCAAATAAAAAGGTGTAAATCTGTGACTGAAGCGTCTAGAGAAAGAATATTTACTTTTGAATAAAGTGGTTTACTGCTCAAAAATAGAAATAGTTTATTCTTATTTGACATCTTGATTTAATAATGTCTTTGTTCTAAAAGGTCTTTGTGTGTTTTAGAGTCTGTTTAGTCCAAACTTCCCCTTTAGAGAAATACAACTACAGGATTTTTAAAGTATTAAGGCCCAATCTCAATTATCATTTCACGAGCAGGGACCCCCGCCACAACAAATAGAATATGAGATGGTGAAGATGATAGAGACATCGGGTCGGAGGGTCGAGAGAGCAGAGACAACAAGAGATGCAGGGATAGGCCTTCTGGGTAATTAGGGGTGTGGTTAAAGAGTTGAGGCGTGGTTGCTGGAGGAGTAGGAGGTTGAGGCTTGGTCCCGCTCCCAAACCTCAGCCAATGATTACATCATCAACTACATGTATAGCCCCACCCCTTCCCCCTCACTGCTACAGATCTTCAGCCCCGCCCCTCGCTGCTAATGAGACACCCCTTCGTCTCTCGTGAAGGGGTTGGGCTGAGGCGAAGGGGTAGAAATGAGATCGGACCTAATAAAGCCCTGGTGTAAACGCGTGACAACGTTCTAAACCTGATTCGTGTTAACCCCGTAAAAAGTCGTGGGACGTTGGAAAACTTGAGCTGCTTGATCTGCTGAACATAAAACTAGAGCTTTAACCCTCTCATCTCCAGTCAAATCACTCGTTCTGGAAGCATCAGGGTCAGTTTGGACTCCAAACCCACAAGTACAAAATGACCCTAAAAGAAAACGAAAAGGACTTTTATATAGATTCCGCCTGGACTTTTTTGCTTTATTCCAAATCCCCAAAACTCTTTGTGAGTGACTTTAACTTCAGCTTTAAAAGAATTGTCCAAACCAACAGATGCTCATTTTAGAGTCACTCAGACCTCCAACACCAGCTTTACTTCATATATTTAACTAAGAAAATCTGATTTCCTCTGAGCAGAGCTTGTTTCTACTTTTAATTAGAGTAAACAGACTTCAGAGTTTAAAACTAGAGTCTCAGCTTCACAAAGGCTCCGCATAAGGGGCTAGACCAGTTTACCTGCTGGCGATGACGCAGGTGGCTCCGAGCCCACTCAGGCCGTGGGTCATGGCGCGGCCCAGTCCGGTTCCTCCTCCAGTGACGAAGGCCACGCGGTTCTTGAAAGAGTCGGGCGGAAGCATCGTGCCATTACTCGGAAGGAAAAAGGCCGACTGCGGCAGGGGCTCGGCGTCTCGGATCCGCGACGAGCTGTGGAGCATGCGCAGCTGCACAAACACATTTAGATAATATGATATCTGACTGCGACGCGCCGGAGCATGTGGAGGCAAACCACTGTCACGCGTTTTGGGTCTGTCCCGTTGTTCTACAGATTACTTATGGTGCCACCGGCCCACTGGATTTCAGAACCATTTATTTGGGCCTAATAAAAAGGTAAACCCCGCCTCCTTTTTCCTTCTGATAATTGTAGAGTTTTGAGGTTTCGTTCCTTGCCATATAAATCTTGAGATAGTTTTATTCACTCAAACAGCTGGTCGAAGATGGAAATCGGGAGAGTCCCTAACCCTAATCGGGAGAGTCCCTAACCCTAATCGGGAGAGTCCCTAACCCTAATCGGGAGAGTCCCGGGAGAATCCCGTCCCTAATCGGGAGAGTCCCGGGAGAATCCCGTCCCTAATCGGGAGAGTCCGTCCTAATCGGGGAGAGTCCCGTCGGAGAGTCCGGGAGTCCCTAATGGTCCGGGAGAAATCCCGTCCTAATCGGAGGAGTCCGGGAGAATCCCGTCCCTACATCGTGGAGAGTCCGTCTAATCGGGAGAATCCCGTCCCTATCGGGAGAATCGTCCCTAATGGAAGATCCGCGTCCCTAATGGGAGAATACGTCCTAATCGGGAGAGTCCGTCCTAATAGTGGGAGCAGTCCGTCCCTATCGGGGAGACGTCCCCGTCTAATCGGGAGAATCCGTCCCTGAATCGGGAGAGTCCGGAGAAATCCCGTCCCTAATTGTCGCCGTCCTAGATCGGGAGAATCCTGTCCCTAATCGGGCGAAACCCGTCCCTAATCGGGAGAGTCCCGTCCCTAATCGGGAGAGTCCCGGGAGAATCCCGTCCCTAATCGGTCCCGTCCCTAAGAATCCCGGGAGAATCCCGTCCCTAATCGGGAGAATCCCGTCCCTAATCGGGAGAGTCCCGTCCCTAACACAGAGAGAAATCTGGGCAAAACGTTCATTTCACGGTTTGTTTTTATAGAAGTAAAAAGGGGTGAATTGTTGCTAGATCTTTCTGAAGGACGTGTGGGTCAGAGACACTGCCGTGGTGGTAACCCTAACCCTAACCTGTGAAGACCCTCAGCACTTCAGTCTCTCTCCTGTCGGTCTGCACAAACTTTCCTCTTTCCCAGTCACTTCGCCTCTCCTGTTTCTGTTTTCTCTTTCCTCTGGAGCAGCGGGCTTGGATAGGTTTAGAATCAGGACGACTGAAATGAAGTGCTAACGAAGGGCTAACGAAGGGAAGGGCTAACGAAGGGCTAACGAAGGGCTAACGAAGGGCTAACGAAGGGCTAACGAAGGGCTAACGAAGGGCTAACGAAGGGCTAACGACGCGCTCTCAAACTCGTGCTTACAAAAGACAAATGTTATAAATTGACCACAACTTAAAGCTTAAGCTTTGCAGTTTGCCTCAGCGTGACCTGGAGCCGCTCCACGGGGACACAAAAGAGGTGAAGATGTGAAGGGGGGAAATGGGGTGAAGGGGGGATTTTATTTACCCAAAATAAATACAAATCACATGATGTACACAAGTGAACTGTGACCTGCTGAAACAGTAGAATTCACCAGAATGCAGGAAACTCTTCTAGTTTAAAAGGATCGTGTCACGTGTTCCAGACATTGGAAACACTGAGGAGCAAAATGGAACATCTGCAGCAGGACATGTTACGCTCCATTCATCAGTCCTTTTAGACTGTCCAAAGTACCACGCTGACTGAAAGTACTCAAGTAAAAGTACTCTTGTATGTAGTAACGTCACGTGGATCCTTCACGTCACGTGATCCTTCAAAGTGTAA